>PISX010008230.1:0-83427 GCA_004024625.1 Mellivora capensis | reverse complement strand
ACTATGTTGAACAAGAGTGGTGAGAGTGGGCATCCTTGTCGTGTTCCTGATCTCAACGGGAAGGCTGTGAGCTTCTTCCCATTGAGGATGATGTTTGCTGTGGGTCTTTCATAGATAGATTTTATGAAGTTCAGGAATGTTCCCTCTATCCCTATACTTTGAAGTGTTTTAATCAGGAATGGATGCTGGATTTTGTCAAGTGCTTTTTCTGCATCAATTGAGAGTGACACATTGCATGGAGCACTGGGTGTGTTGTAAAAGTATGGATTCTGTTACACTGAAAATAAATGAAATAAAAAAATAATAAAAAATAACAATGCCCTATTAAGACTTAGTAAATGAATCTGAAACACAATTCACCAAGGTTCTAGTCTGTTAATGCTGATGAAACTACCTCACCAACTGGGTGGCTAAAACTGGCTATTTACCCTGCTGATCCTGAATATATCCCTTTTGTCAATCAGAAGTTGAAAAGAAAGGAATTTAATCTTTTAGTCTCTCTCTTCATCTTTGGGTATCCACATGAAATAAATTTTGAATTGGCTTTTCACATTTCACCATTTTCTTACAGTTAATTTCCATGGCTAGGCAAGTTAATTCTATTTCATTTCTTCATGTCAGCCATATTGGCACAGTTCCCAGTTAATTGTATGGTATCATCTTAACCTTCTAACATCATTGAGAATATTGGATTTGTAAATTTTAGAATGCTATTATGCAGGAAGATAAAATTTTCTTTTATTATTTTTTTAATCTAAACAGTTTCACTGACCTAATTTTCTTCATGTTTTCCACTTTCATTTGGAATTTTATTATTTCTATTATGTCATCCAACAAACATCACTATGAGTGGAGGACTGATTAATCAGAACCATTTAAACTTACTTTAGCACTATTTCACTCCTATTTCATCTTGAGTATTTCAGGGTCTCCACTCCATAGAAAGACCCATATCAGGAACAAAGATTGATCTTGGAAGAAAAAAAAGAGGAATGAAGAGTTGGCATGTAAAGAAGGAAGGAAAAGTTGGTGAGAAGTGAGCCTGGAGCAGAGGAGAGGAGTTATGTCATTCAGGAGCTTATAGATCATGTTGTAAATTTCACATTTTATTTAAAGAGCAAGTGCGGCAGAGGCATATTAGTATTTAGGGTTTTGAGCAAAGTAAGGATAAAATCCATTTTTCATTTTAAAAGGATTGTTCTAGATGCTCAATAGAGAAAGTACTAGAGACAGGGCCAAGTTTAAATTAGGGAGACTTTCAGGACTCTTTGAACAATATTGTGTTAGTTCAAATAGGATGTGCCAGTGGTTTGCACTATGCTAGAAAATGACATATGTTAAGAGATTCAATAAATATTTTGGAGGTGTCCTAGACAGGGCTGAAAATGCATGTTATGTAGATGGTGAGGGAGAGCGAGATTAGGTATGATTCCCAAGTTTCTCTACCCAGCACTTTGGAGGAAAGTGAATTTGCTTACTCAGGTGGAGATTAGTCTGAAAAGTCTACATAATATATTATTCCAACTATACAGTGTTCTGGAAAAGGGAAAACAGAGCTAATAAAAAGATCAGTAGTTTCTAGGGATTCAGGGACAGGGAGAGATAAATAGAGAATGGGGGATATTTAGCACAAACTATTCTGTATGACACTATAGTGGTATATGGTTCTGAGACACTCTTTGTTCTTAGACTTAACCATTTGTTCTTGGTCATTAGCCTTGTTATTTACATATTTTATTATAGTTGTGCCAAATTTTGATTATTTCATTAATAATTACTTATAGATATTTAGATATGGAATTGTTAGCAAATTATTGTAGAGAAAAACAAGAAAGGGGACTTATGGAAACATAGAAATAAAAGTACTGAGTATTTGATGAAAGTCCCAGTTTACTGCAACTTAACAGCTTCATCTACCAGCCAAGTAACCCCTAGTAAAGGATGTTTCAAGTAAAATATTATTAGCTCTCCTGAACTCTCTATCATTTTTGTAGATTTTATTTATACAAAGAAAATTAAATTTTTGTCTAGCATCTCATTTTTTTTAAAAAGCTAGATATATTTTCAGCAAATTTTGAAGAGAGAGGGGATGGGGAAGAGAGGCTTTTACTTATTTTAATGAGTTAATATTTTTTTGTGATCTAGGTTAAAATATAGGCCATGGAATACAGTGCTAATCAAATTGTGTTCCATGGACTGTGGGTAACAAGCAAATTCTATTACTGGCCCATGACAAGTAAAAACAAAACTGTAGATTAATTTTATAGAAATTTGCATATCAATCAGACATTGCTATGACACTCAAACACATGATTGGTTGACTCAGTTCATTGAACAGGGTATACAGACCGGTTTCCGTGAGCAGTCCTATGTGGTATGAACTGGGTTCTAGTCACATACGGAGACCATACACTGGTCTGTGAAGGATTGCAGAAACACTGATGTGACTTGCAAGATTCACTTTTTGGTGCCATGGGGATGCCAGTACTGAGAGAGATCCATGCCATCTCCATGGAAACTGAAGCTCAAATACAACTGAAGGTCTATGTGACTGTTTTTTGTTTTTTTTTTAAGATTTTATTTATTTGACAGAGAGAGATCACAAGTAGGCAGAGAGGCAGGCAGAGAGAGAGAGGAGGAAGCAGGCTCCCTGCTGAGCAGAGATCCCTACGTGGGGCTCGATCCCAGGATCCTGGGATCATGACCTGAGGCCTTAACCTTAACCCACTGAGCCACCCAGGCGCCCCACAACTGAAGGTCTATGTGACTGTTAAAAAGGAATAGCAACCTCATATGAACATGTAGTTATAAGCAGAATAAAGCAATCGGTGGTTTCAAATATGGGCCTTAAATAAAAATTACAGGAATAAACCTTTGAATTGCAGGTGTTAATTTCTTATTAAGCTGCTTTTATACATGGGCAACTCTAGGCAGCAAGTTCCAGAGTAAGAGGAGCATCAGGGACTAGTAACATAGATATCGGTCTGCAGACCCATCCCTATTCCATATTTCCTCTCTTGTATAATCACTCACCATTATCATCTTTGGACTCCATTGTAGAATTATACTTTTTTTTAAAGCAAATACTGCTGATTTGACAACATAAATGTGTTTAGGATCATGTCCTCAAGTCAAATAATGACTTGAAAACTAAATTATCATTTTATATTTTGCTTCTTTTATTCTCAAAAATAAGACACAGGAACACTGAATGTCAAAAAAAAAAAAAAGAAGAAGAATTGAATGTCTCTTCTGCTACTTACTACAGTAATGGGTTGCTAAACTTGAACAGGCAAAAGAGTGGCTAGCTGATACTGTCAGCTTTATTTTTCATTCTCTCCCACAGTTATATACATTTTTTCACAGTAGAAGAAGAGAAAGATCTTCCCTGCTGAGACCTCCATTTCAGATACCACAATACTCACTGCTGTGTGAATATATGAGGTCAGATGAATACAGGAGAACAGGGATCCAGTGGCTAAATCAATAATGCCTGTTACTCCTTGTTGGCCAGTGAAACAATTTAATCATTTTGTTAATAGAATATTTTCCTCTCCCCAAAATCAATTAAATGCAACTGGAGTGTGGATTGTATGTTTTCATTAGAAACCAATTAATCCAGCTGTAATTGTTGAATTCTCCTGAGTATGGGCACAGACCAACACTTACTCTATTTATCCACTGGTTTTTTGAATCAGTGCAAGAGACTTAATGGCTTCTTAATTTAAAGTGCCATTCTCCTAACTTTTATTTCTCTTGTTTCTTCTCCTTTTATTGGATGATCAGAAACACTCCAATGGATAAAATTTCTCTTATAATATTTACAGTGTGAAACATACCAGGAAATTTGGTGATGTCCCATCTGTGCATGTTCTTCTGAAGAAGTAGGAATTTTGATGCAGAATATCACAGAATGTTCACCTTTTATTATTTGTGAATACATAGTTTAATATGAGATTTGTTTTCTGCAACAGTTAAGCAGTGTGAATAAATGAGATTTTTGGTTGTATTCCATATGGCTTCAAAAGCAAAGTTGGACAATCAGGGAAGTGGGGATGAAGTGAGTCTTTCTTTGAGCACATTCTCTAACAGAGACTTCTTTTTTAATTTTTAATTAAGGTTTTTTGGGGTGCCTGGGTCACTCAGTAAGATAGGTATCTGGCTCTTGGTTTCAGCTCAGGTCATGGTCTTGGGGTCCTGAGATTGAGCCCTATGTCAGGCTTGTTGCTCAATGCAGTGTCTGCTCATTCCTTTCTTCATGTTCCTCCCCCCATGCCCATACTCTCTCTCTCCCTCTCTCTCTCTCTCTCTCATAAATAAATAAATAAAATCTTTTTAAAAATTAAGTTTTTCCATTTTAATTTCAGTATAGTTAACATACAGCATCATATTAGTTTCAGATGTACAATATAGTGATTCAACAGTTCTATACATTACTCAGTGCTCATCATGATAAGGGTACTCTTTAATCCCCAGGGGCTTCTTTAAAATCTTGTTAAACATAATATCCTAAAATAGTCATTTTAAGGACTGTACTGAAATATATTTGATGAACAAGAAAATATTTGTCCTATATTTTATATTCTATATTTTGGCTGATGGTCTACCTCTGAAAACATCTCTAAGAAACACATTTCTAAGAAATGCACAGCAGGTTTTGAATAAACAGATACCTGTACAAGAAAGCTGATTTTTCCTTCAGTTATGAAATTCCTGAGGGGGATAACCTTTAGCTTTCTAGGTGTTCTGGTTAAGTGAGGTTAGGCAAGCAAATTGCACAGTAATTATTTTCTATATCTGGAGAAATACTTTTGTAAGTGACATTTTGTCACCTTAAATTTTATACTCACTGCTTTCTAAGGATAATTGTTTCACCACTGTAGGGTGTAACTGATTATTAGATTTATATTAAGAGTAAATGTTAATCACCCATAAACTATCTAGGAAAGCAGGTGCATTTAAAAGATTTGAAAGAGCACAGAAAGTGCTAAAGAGAAACAGCATTCTTAGACACATCAAGCTGAGGCAGGTTCTTGGTTATGATTTGGGTTCATTTACTCCTTCATCAATTAGGAGCCCATTCATGACTTTACAACTATATGAGAGCAGTCAAAGTGTTTCCCTAAGCACTGGTTCCATTACTTAAGAAATATGAACATAAAATAAAATTGTACATTTTCTTTTTATTATTATTAACATATAATGTATTATTTGCCCCAGGGGTGCAAGTCTGTGAATCATCAGGCTTACACATTTCACAGCACTCACCATATCGCATACCTTCCCCAATGTCCATGACCCAGCCATCCTATCCCTACCCCCCACCAGCCCCCAGAAACCCTCAGTTTGTTTTGTGAGATTTAGAGTCTCTTATGGTTTGTCTCCCTCCCAATCCCATCTTGTTTTATTTTTTCCTTCCCTACCCCCAACAACCTGCCGACCTGCCTCTTAAATTCCTCATATCAGAGAGATCATATGATAATTGTCTTTCTCTGACTGACTTATTTCACTTAGCATGATACCCTCTAGTTCCATCCACATTGCTGCAAATGGCAAGACCTTGTCTTTTTGATGGCTGCATAGTATTTGTGTGTGTGTGTGTGTGTGTGTGTGTGTGTATGTGTGTATCTCAAATCTTCTTTATCCATTCATCTATTGATGGACATCCAGGTTCTTTCCATAGTTTGGCTATTGTGGACATTGTTGCTTTAAATATTTGGGTGCACATGCCTGTGCCCCTTCAGATCACTACATTTGTATCTTTAGGATAAATACCCAGTGGTGTGATTGCTGGGTCATAAGGTAGCTCTATTTTCAACTTTTTTGAGGAACCTCCATACTGTTTTCCGGAGTGGCTGCACCAGCTTGCATTCCCACCAACAGTGTAGGAGGGTTTCCCTTCTCTGCATCCTTGCCAACATCTGTCATGTTCTGACTTGATAAGTTTAGCCATTCTTCTTGGTGTGAGGTGGTATCTCATTGTGGTTTTGATTTGTATTTCCTGATGCTGAGTGATGTGGAGCACTTTTTCATGTGTCTGTTGGCCACTTGGATGTCTTTGCAGAAATGTCTGTTCATGTCCTCTGCCCATTTCTTAATTGGATTATTTGTTCTTTGGATGTTGAGTTTGATAAGTTCTTTATAGATTTTGGATACTAGCCCTCAGCTGATATGTCATTTACAAATATCTTCTCCCATTCTGTCAGCTGTCTTTTGATTTTGTTGAGTGTTTCCTTTGCTGTGCAAAAGCTTTTGATCTTGATGAAGTCCCAATAGTTCATTTTTGCCTTGCTTCCCTTGCCTTTGGTGTTGTTTCTAGGAAGAAGTTGCTGTGGATGAGGTCAAAGAGATTGCTGCCTGTGTTCTCTTCAAGGATTTTGATGGATTCCTGTCTCACATTGAGGCCATTCATCCATTTTGAGTCTATTTTTGTGTGTGGTATAAGGAAATGGTCCAGTTTTCCCTACACCATTTGTTGAAGAGGCTGTCTTTTTTCTATTGGACATTCTTTCCTGCTTTGTTGAAGATTAGTTGCCCATAGAGTTGAGGATCTATCTGGGCTCTCTATTCTGTTCCATTGATCTATGTATCGGGTTTTTTTGTGTGCCAGTACTGTACTGTCTTAATGGTTATAGCTTTGTAATAGAGCTTGAAGTCTGAAATTGTGATGACATCAGCTTTGGTTTTCTTTTTCAACATTCCTCTGGCTATTCAGGGTCTTTTCTTATTCCATATAAATTTTAGGATTATTTGTTACATTTCTTTGAAAAAATTTGATGGTATTTTGATAGGGATTGTGTTAAATGTGTAAATTGTTTTAAGTAGCATAGACATTTTCACAATATTTGTTCTTCCAGTGCATGAGCATGGAACATTTTTCCATTTCTTTGTGTCTTCCTCAATTTCTTTCATAAGTGCTTTTGTTTTCTGAGTACAGATTCTTTGCCTCTTTGGTTAGGTTTATTCCTAGATATCTATGGCTTTGGGTGCAATTGTAAATGGGATCAACTCCTTAATTTGTCTTTCTTCTGTCTTGCTGTGGGTGTATAGAAATGCAACTGATTTCTGTGCATTGATTTGATATCCTGACACCTTACTGAGTTCTTGTACAAGTTCTAGCAGTTTTGGAGTGGAGTCTTTTGGTTTTCAACATAAAGTATCCTATCATCTGCAAAGAGTGAGAGTTTGACTTCTTTGTGATTCAGATGCCTTTTATTTCTTTTTGTTGCCTGATTGCTGAGGCTAGGACTTCTAGTACTATGTTGAATAAAATTGTACACTTCCTAATGCAACATTACCTACTTCTTAAAAACATGTTTTCAGTGAACATAGGGTTTTGTTTGAAAGGCTGTGTTTGATAAGGTTGGGGTAATCACTACCAGCCCATGTGGTAGATGTTGGGACTTACAAGTCAAAATTTCCTTGTAATTAATTCTTCAAGTATTTAAAGACAAGTTGTTTGAAGTACTGTTTTCTTATTATTAACTTGTTCTGACTTTCCTTCAAAAGGAAGAAGTCAATGGTGTAGTTAATCCAAAGTGGCAGATTTCATAGCTCTTAAAAAACTTACTTTCAAAGGGAGTATTTGTATATCCAGATTATGATCTGTCTGAAATATTAGAAGTTCAGAAATTATGTGAATTTAAAATGAAGGTATTTGATCTGTATAAGCATCTCCCTCTCTGTAAGCCATTCATTTTCATCCTGTGTACAGGATGAATGATATGCAGATGTACAGATCATTAAGAGCTAAGAGGTTAATCTGACTATAAAAACATCCCTTGTATTACAAGGATCTAGAATATTTTTTTCCCATTTATCAGTGTTTTAAAGTAAAAGTCCCTGTAGTTATTTTGTTAAAGGCACACATATATTCCCTTCTGAGTTGGTGAACAATATCATGAAGCATCCTCCATTGATCGAATTAATAGTACGGGGTTGAAGGAAAAATGAATTGGAACATGAGAAGTATATCAAAGCTTAAAAACAGTAGTAATATGGTTCCTTGACCTTGGCACTATTGATAGTTTGAGTGGGATAATTTTTTTTTGTTTGTTTTAGGTATCCGTCCTATGCATTGCAGAATGTTTAGCAGTATTCCTGGCCTCTAGATGTCAGTAGCATGGTACTGTCCAGCTGAGACAACCAATCACTTCTCCAGACATTGCCAGATGTCCTCTAGAGAAATACAGTTGCCCTCACCACCCCCACCTTAGTATGAACCAGTGAGGTAAAGTAAGAACCAATAGGAATACTAAAAATAGCTCCCTAAAGATGATGGCCTTCAAAGAAAGGCCAAGTTTAATGGATTTAAGTTTAATGTGTGTTCCTAAGCACTGCTCTCCTAGACAGGTATATTACAAAATTTTTAGCAGTCATAGAAGAAATATGTTTTCTAAACCTGTGTTATGGAACAGATCTGGTATTAAGTTGGTGGGTTGATATTGTAAAATTCTTAGTACTTCACTACAGGAGGGATTTAGTGTTTATAAAGATTCGGATAGCTTATATAGTGTGACAGAGATTCTGATTTACTCAATATGTAGCAACATCAGTGTATTTGTGATAATCCTGGGATGGTCAAATTACGTAGAAAATTTTCACAGAATCACTCCCTGTGCTCTGTTTCCTTATTCAGCTGCTGGGAAAGGAGGAAGGAGCTTCAGAGTAAAGAGGATGGAAGTTCAGGATGTATAGTCTGGAAGAGTTTTTAGAGATAGCAGTGGCTTATAACCTCTTTTGCCTCCTGGGCTTCCATCTGGTAGACAAAGAATGCCTCTCTTCCTTTAGAAAAAAAAAAGTCATCTTATCACTTTCAATCATGAAAGCAAATCCTTCCCCCATTTGTCTCCAAGGATATATACAGCAAAGGCCATTAAGATAGATAATCTCCCTGGCTACAGAGAGTTCTGTAGATATGGGCTCAGGACTCAAGAAATGTTAATAAGAAACAACCTGATGTCTTGTGTGGGATGCTTGGAAGCAGAAGAAATCTCCTCGGTGAAATTGGGAAAGCAGTAGGATGACATGTGAGGGACTACAAAACAATGCATAGAAGTGAAGCAGATTCTTTGTAAAATCATTCAAGGCTCTGGAGACAAGCGAGTCTGAAAGTAGCTGAACCCTTGGAATTTTCTGTTTAAAAAGTAATTCCCACTTTGTAACTCAAGCAATGCAGGTCACTTACCACCGAGACTCCTCCTGAGAAAATTATGTCTATTCTTATCACCACCATCCCTTTTCACAGATGGTAGGACTGAGTTCGTGATCAGTATAAATGATTTGCTTATGATCATACTTCTCTAACTACAATCTTCTGTAATGGAAGCTGAACCTATTCCTTAAAAATGGTTTGTTTTTCCAATCCCCACCTGTAAAAGCAGACTAGCTTATTCCTTAGTTTACATAATACCCAGTAAGAATTGTTCATTATTTTTTATTTACCAACTACCTACATTGATTAGATATACAAACCAACTTGAAATTGTGGCCTGAATTAGTTGTCCATCACTTCATTCAGAATTAAGCTTTTATGTATGCACATATATACGCACATAAAAGGAAGCATATCTAAAATATAAATTTTTCCCCAGGTCATCTTAATGACTCATGGTCTTAAATTTGATTCTGATTATTCTATTTACTGGGCTACCTAAATGGTGACTGGTAGTTCTAAAATTTTTGTAAAGAGGATAGAAGTACAGTCTCATTTTCTCTTGAATGATGTATAAATCTCTGATTTTTAATTTTCAAGTTAATTTTCTTTTCCACTCTATTTTTCCATGAGTACCATAAATCATAGAGCTTACAAGACACTTGCATCATTTTTCTTATGATAAATGCAAAGCACAATTATAATCGAATATAATAGCACCAATATGTTTATACAGATGTTAAACTACATTAATCAACTTCCATTCCATATGTCTATAAAGTAGCTTTCTCTTCTCTTCTCAAACCAAAGACTTTTATATTAGGGTGTTTTTACCCTAATATAAAAGGGCTTTATACTTCTATATGTTAATATGGAAGGCAATGACACCTCTTGTCATTAAAGTTGAGGGTTATGACATTAGAATTTTGTCTACTGTGGGATAACAGAAATTTAGAACACAGTCTGAGTTTTCTTTCTTTATAATTTTATAATCATGGGCAAAAGTTGTACTGAGCAATAATGGTCATGATTTCATGTGATTATACTGGGTTGTATGAACTTCTGATCCAAAACATGCATCACTAAAACTACAGAAATCTTTTTGGGAAACACCAAAATCTAAAACCCCATGAGAGTGTATGTGTCCATGACTTACATAGTTCTGATGGTTTGGAAAATCTTGAGTTAGGTAAAAGAGACAATGGCTTTACTGAAGTGAGGGGAGTGAGGCAGATGGACTTTGGAGAACTTTAAGATTTGACTTTATACCGATATTACCTCTTCTGGGGATTTCCAAAGTGAATGGTCCTATGAGTAATAGGTCCCTGATGTCCAGACAAGTTTCATGTCTTAACAGAAAGACATCTTCTGGCCTTTGGAATTAGAAAATGTAATCAGAAGTTCTAGATATCATCCTAGATTGTGTTAGTTAGTTTTTTTATTCCTTAAGATTTTCTTGCCTTCTTGGAACTTTGCATTTTTATATAAATTTTAAAATGATGTATCGGTTTCTTCAAAAATCCCTTAAGTGAAAAATCAGTAAAGAGAATTTTTGCCTCTAGTTGAGGTGGAGAAGGTTGCTAGAGACTTTACTCTTCCTGAAATAGGAAATCACTGGATTTTGTTTTGTTTAAAAATGAAGAGCTGTGCACACAAAGAAACCTAAAAGAATTAAAATCCAGAGGGACAAAGCATACCTAGAGAAGCTAGGGAAGGAGAAAGCTTTGATACAAACAGATTGTGGGCAGAGCTGATAGAAGAGGAAGTATGTCAGAGACAGACAAACTTTGTTGGATACAGGTGGGACCAGTAAAGGTTTTGATGAACCCATGTGCTGGGATATTGATTTTAGTAGGAGGAACCCTCAGTGCAAAGTCAATCCTCACTGCCAAGCCAATGTTTTACCTGAGAATTTTTCTGAGTGAGCAGAGGCAGAGCACTGGCTTGTCGATTTCAATCCTAGGCCACCAGTGGTCAGCAGACAATGCCAGAGATCTCTTTGGGTCAAACCATTCTGATTAAGGCTTTGGCTCCATCATCCACTATGGTAACCCTGACCAGCTTGTCTTAGGAAGTTAAATGTTACTACTAGGACCATATCACTCTCTGTTCCCACTAAAATTATGGCAGCAGTTAATGTCACTTCTGGACTACAGGGAATTTCCACCATAGGATGGTCCCATAGAGGCTGGAACTCTCCTCATCAATGTAAATCCCAGCTCCTAGATAAAGGGAGCATCTTTGGACCCTCTTAAAGGACATAATTAGAGGATGGCTGAGCAAGTCTTGCACAGTAAATCCATTCTAACATTTTGATCTCTGCCTTTGGATACTGGAAAAAAAAAGTTCTTACATTTAATTTTCATTTAGCATAGACCATCTACAGAACACGATTCAGACAGAGCTACTTCCAGCTGTTCAAGGTGATCATCATATCAACTATAAAATCTTTTCCTGTTGCACTGATCATAATAAGTTTATCCCAATCAAACATTACATTCCTTTCAACCTATTATAACATCCTTAGGTATCATTTCTAAGGTATCTTAGGTATCATTACTAGATGATAGTAGGTCTAGACTCAATGAGAGATGGTGTGTGGAAAAAGTAACCATTTTGAAATTTCCCAGAGTGGACTGTATAAAAGAGGGCTCTCCCCCAGGGAAAATGCTTTACCAGAGGGAAGGGCAAATTAGACAACTCCAGCCTTCTCTAGTCTTCCTGTTTCATTGAATGGAAGAAATATAAAGGCAAATCACAGGTCAAGTATTTAGATGTACACTAAAATTAATCATAAGATTATAGAATTCTTCCCTCTCAAATTGCTTATCATTGACACATCAATGGGCACCAACATAATAGCAATGAATTATGGCTAAGAGGGCTACAAGACAAAGATTATATTATTAAGTCATTCTTAGGACACTCAAAAGCAGTAGGGAGAAAAAATAGGAAGATTAAGGGAACTGAAGCCTCTGGCATCTATGGCTACAGATGAGAAGCAGTGTACACAATCCAACTCCTGCTACCCAGGGTAAAATAAAACCTCAAACAAGATGTCTAATTACCTCAGTTCTTTTACTTGATACCTCATGCCCAGCTTGCAACAAAAAATTTAAGTGCCTGATAAAAGGCAAAAAAACAAAACAGTCTGAAGAGACAAAACAAGAATCAAAGCCAGATTCAAACATGACAGATTTTGGAATTATCAGATGGGGATTTTGAAGTAACTATGATTAATTTGCTAAGGGCTCTAATGGAAAACATAATAGAATACAAGAAAAATATGAATGATGTAAGCAAGGAGATGAAAGTTCCAAACAAAAATGCAATTGGAAAAGAGGATGAAAAACATAATAAAATATTTGAGAACCATGGGACATTTAAAAAGGTGTGACATACACAGAATACCAGAAGACACAGAAGGGAATGGAAGAGATATTTTAAGTAATGATAGTTGAGAATTATGCAAGAATAAATGACAGGTACTAAATCACAATCTAATTCAGGAAGCTCAAAGAAAAGCAAGCAGGAAATACTAAAATAACCTGCATGTAGGCATATCATATTCAATTTTCAGGAAGCCACACAGAGAAGATTTTGAAAGAAATGACAAGAAAATAAAAAACTTACCTATAGAACAAGGGTAAGAATTACACTGAACTTCTCAATTACACTGAACTTCTCAACCAAAATAATACAGTGGAGTGAAAATTTTAAAGGGTTGAAAGAAAAAAAAAATCACCACAGTAGGATTCTGTATCCAGTGAAATTACGCTTCAAAAGAAAATGAAAGACTTTCTCAGGCTAATAAAAACTGAGGGAAGTTGTTGTCAGTAGACCTACCTTCTAAGAAATGTTTTTAAAAGTTTCAGAGAGAAAAGATATTTACATAGGTAAGAAAATCAGAAGGACATAAAGCAAGAATGAGCACTGGAGAAGGAATATATGAAGGTAACATTATGTCTTTTATTTTATTAATTGATTTAATTAAAAGCCATTCTAAATAAAGGTACTAATAATGCTTTGTTTTTACCAAAAAGCTATAAAAATTGACCAAAAACACCCTTCCTGTAATTAATAAGTGACTACAGAAAGTTTTCAGGATACAAGGTTAATACACAACTTATAATATATAATACATAAAATACATAATACATATAAGTAAATTGCATTTCTATATACTGGCAATAAACAATTGGAATCAGAAATTTAAAATAATACCGTTTTCATTAGCACTAAAAAAATGAAATGTTTGGGTATAAATGTAACAAAATATGTACAAGATCTATATAAGGAAAACTACAAAACACTGATGAAAAAACTCAAAAATCTAACTAGATGGACAGATAATCCATGCTCATGGTTAGGAAAACTCAATATTAAGACGTCATTCCTTCCCATTGTGATCTGTAGATTCTATACAGTCCCCATGGAAATCCCATCAAATTATTTTGTAGGTATTAAAAAACTGATTCTTAAGTGTTATGGAGAGGCAAAGGACCTAGAATATCTAACACTGAAGAAAAAGAACAAAATCAAAAGACTAACACTACTGAACTTCAAGACTTATTATAAAGTGATAATAGTCAAAACAGCATTATACTGGTAAAATAATATACAGATAGATCATTATTTAAGTGTTCTTAAACAAGAACCCAGATATAAATAATAAAGAGAACCCAGATATAGACCCATACACATATAGCCAACTCCTCATTGGCAAAGGAGAAAAAAAAAATCAATGAAGAACAGATAGTTTTTCATCAATTGTGTAGGAATAATTAGAAAACCATATGCAAAAAGAAAAAAAAGTCTAGACATGATTCACAAAATTAGCTCAAGGTGGATAATAGACATAAATGTAAAATGTGAAACTATTAAACTTCTAGAGAATAACAGGAAAAATCTGTAAATGACCTTGAATTTGATAATGATTTTTTTTAGATACAATAACAAAAACATTATCAATGATGGAAAAAATTTGATAAGTTGAACTTATTAATATTAAAAATGTCTGTTCTACAAAGACACTATTAAGAGAATTTAAAAAAACTGATCACAGACTGGAATAAAATTTAAAAATACCTATCTGATAGAATACCTGTATCCAAAATATATAAAGAACACTTAAAACTGAAAAATAAGAAAATAAACAACACAATTTAAAAAATGGGCAAAAGATCTGTACAGACACCTCACCAAAAAAAGTACACAGATGGGATATAAACACATTGAAAGCATGCTCAAGTCATGTTATTAGAGAATTGCAAACTGAAATTACAATGCACTATTGCTATTACTGTATACCCATTAAAATGGCTTAAAAAATGGTATTACCAGATGCTGGCAAGAATTCAGAGCAACTAGAACTCTGATTCATTGCTGGTTAGGAAAAGCAAACAGCATAGCCACTGTGGAAGAAAGTTTGGCAAAACATTGTTATATCATAAAATCCAGTAATCACACTCCTAGTATTTACAAATTGAGATAAAAAATTATATCTACACAAACACCTGAACATAAATGTTTGTAGTAGTTCTATTCATAATTACCAAAAATAAATTTAAAAAAAAGGTAGCCTAGATGTCCTCTAACAGGTGAATTCATAAAGAACTTTTGTTATATCCATAATTGATAATTGGATAAAAAGGAAATGACATACCAAGTGACCAAAAGAATTGAGTTTTTGTTAATTCATGTTATTGAATAGAAGAAGGCAGTCTGATTTCTGTACATCGATTTTGCACCTGCCACATTACTGAATTGCTGTATGAGTTCTAGTAGTTTGGGGGTGGAGTCTTTTGGGTTTTCCATATAAAGTATCATGTCATCTGTGAAGAGAGAGAGTTTGACTTCTTCATTGCCAATTTGAATACCCCTTATTTCTTTTTGTTGTTTGATTGCTGTTGCTAGGACTTCTAGTACTATGTTGAGTAAGAGTGGTGAGAGTAGACATCCTTGTTGTGTTCCTGATCTCAAAAAGAAAGCTGTCAGCTTTTCCCCATTGAGGATGATATTTGCTGTGTGTTTTTCATTTCTTATACACTAACAATGAGAATATAGAAAGGGAAATTAGAGAACCACAAGATACCTTGGAATAAACCTAACCAAAGAGGTAAAAGATCTGTACTCGAGCAGCTACAGAACACTTATTGAAAGAAGTTGAAGAAGACATGAAAAGATGGAAGACCATTCCATGCTCATGGATTGGAAGAATAAACAATGTTAAAATGTCTATACTGCCTAGAGCAATCTATACTTTCAGTGCCATCCCGATGAAAATTCCACCGGCATTTTTTAAAGAGCTGGAACAAACAATCCTAAAATTTGTATGGAACCAGAAGACCCCAAATTGCTAAGGAAATGTTGAAAAAGAAAAACAAAACTGGGGGCATCACATTGCCTGATTTCAAGCTTTACTACAAAGCTGTGATCACCAAGACAGCATGGTACTGGCACAAAACCAGACACATAGACCAGTGGAACAGAGTAGAGAGCCCAGATATGGACCCTCAAATCTATGATCAAATAATCTTCGACAAAGTAGGAAAAATATACATTGGAAAAAAGAAAGTCTTTTCAATAAATGGTGCTGGGAATATTGGACAGCTATGGATAGAAGAATGAAACTCGACCATTCTCTTACACCATACATGAAGATAAACTCGAAATGGATAAAGGACCTCAACATGAGGGAGGAATCTATCAAAATCCTAGAGAAGAACATAGGCAGTAACCTCTTCGACATAGGCCATGCAACTTCTTACAAGATATGTCTCCAAAGGCAAGAGTAACAAAAGTGAAAATGAACTTTTGGGACTTCACCAAGATCAAAAGCTTCTGCACAGCAAAGGAAACAGTCAACAAAACAAAGAGGCAACCCACGGAATGGGAGAAAATATTCTCAAATGACAGTATAGACAAAGGGCTGATATCCAAGATGTATAAAGAACTCCTCAAACTCAACACACACAAAACAGATAATTACATCACAAAATGGGCAGAAGACATGAACAGACACTTCTCCAAAGAAGACATACAAATGGCTAACAGATACATGAAAAAGTGTTCATCATCATTAGCCAGCAGGGAGATTCAAATCAAAACCACATTGAGTACCACCTTACACCAGTTAGAATGGCCAAAATTAACAAGACAGTAAACATCATGTGTTGGAGAGGATGTGGAGAGAGGGGAACTCTCTTACACTGTTGGTGGGAATGCAAGTTAGCATAGCCACTTTGGAAAACAGTGTGGAGATTCCTTAAGAAATTAAAAATAGATGGGCGCCTGGATGACTCAGTGGGTTAAAGCCTCTGCCTTCGGCTCAGGTCATGGTCCCGGGGTCCTGGGATCGAGCCCCGCGTCGGGCTCTCTGCTCAGCAGGGAGCCTGCTTCTCTGTCTCTCTCTGCCTGCCTCTCTGCCTACTTGTGATCTCCGTCTGTCAAATAAATAAATAAAATCTTTAAAAAAAAAAGAAATTAAAAATAGAGCTACTCTATGACCCTGCAATTGCACTACTGGGCATTTACCCCAAAGATACTAATGTAGTGACAAGAAGGGCCATCTGTACCCCAATGTTCATAGCAGCAATGGCCACAGTCGCCAAACTGTGGGAAGAACCAAGATGCCCTTCAATGGACGAATAGATAAAGAAGATATGGTCCATATATACTATGAAGTATTATGCCTCCATCAGAAAGGATGAATACCCAACTTTTGAATCATCATGCATGGGACTGGAGGAGATTATGCTGAGTGAAATAAGTGAAGCAGAGAGAGTCAAGTATCATATGGTTTCAGTTACTTATGGAGCATAGGGAATAACATGGAGGACATTGGGGAGATGGAGAGGAGAAGTGAGTTGGGGGAAATTGGAGAGGGAGACAAACTATGAGAGACTGTGGACTCAGAGAAACAGAGGGTTTGGAGGGGAAGGGGTAGGAGGTTGGGTGAGCCTGGTGATGGGTATTAGGGAGGGCACATATTGCATGGAGCACTGGGTGTGGTGCATAAACAATGAATTCTGGAACACTGAAAAGAAATAAAATTAAATTGTTTTAAAAAGGCAGTCTGAGGGGCGCCTGGGTGGCTCAGTGGGTTAAAGCCTCTGCTTTCGGCTCAGGTCGTGATCCCAGGGTCCTGGGATCGAGCCCCACATTGGGCTCTCTGCTCCGTGGAGAGCCTGCTTCCTCCTCTCTCTCTCTGCCTGCCTCTCTTGCCTACTTGTAATCTCTGTCTGTCAAATAAATAAATAAAATCTTTAAAAAAAATAAAAATAAAAAAATAAGAAGGCAGTTTGAAAAAGCTACATACCATATGACTTCAACAATACAATATCTGGGAAAGCCAAAACTATGAAGATAGTGAATTAGATCATTGGTTGCCAGGAGTTTTGGAGAGGGAGGATTAGTGAATGACTCACAGAGAATTTTTAAGGCAGTGAAAAGATACTTTATGGTTCTATAATGGTATATCCATGACATTATGCATTTGTCAAAACCCATAAAACTGTACAACACAAAGAGTTAGTTTTAGTATAAACCATGAACTTTAGTCAACAATAATGTATCAAAGTTGGTCCATTAATTGTAATAAATGTACCATGCTAATGCAGGATGTTAATAAAAGGGAAACTGCCTCTGTGTGATGTGTGATGTGCTTATGGAGACTACTTCATAGCATCTCTTCAGATTTTTCTGTATATTTAAAGCCGTTCTAAAAATAAAGTTTAGTAATTAAAAAATAAACTACTTCATAGAGTTCTTACAAATATTCATATACATGCAGCATTTGAAATAGTTCCTAGTGTTTAACACTCAATAAAAGTTAACTTCTAGGGTGCCTGGGTGGCTCAGTGGGTTAATCCACTGCCTTCGGCTCAGGTCATGATCTCAGGATCCTGAGATCGAGTACCACATCGGGCTCTCTGCTCAGCAGGGAGCCTGTTTCCCTCTCTCTCTCTCTGCCTGCCTCTCTGTCTACTTGTGATCTCTCTCTGTCAAATAAATAGATAAAATCTTTTTAAAAAGTTAACTTCTATTATTATTATTATTATTATTGTTATTATTATTGATATTAATAGTAGTAGTAGTGGATAGATCTATTAACAGAGCTTTGTTCCCTGAAAAAAATGTTTTTTTTTTCTTTAATGCTCTCATGAACCCAGAAAGTGGCAAAGTTAGATAAAATATCATTATTTACCCTGAAGAAAAATGTTTTTCTGTACTACAACTAAACAAAATGGGAAAACAGCTTTCATATTCTGATATATAAACTGATCATTTCTATGAAATTTTATTATAGCAATTACTTTATAGTACAACTATAAAGAATTATTTATTTAAAAATCACAGTTTTCTGTATTACATTTTTACATTTACCTGTATACTTAAAAAAAATCAGTACAACCAAAACATACTGTCATGAAGTGCCTTTGTAAACAGTATCTTCTATTAAAATATTTTCCCATATAGATTTAGAAAAAAAAGTCTAGAGGATGAAATATTTTCTTTTCCTTCACTTTTGTTTTTAGGATTTTATTTATTTATTTAGAGAGAAGGAGAGTGGGAGTGGCAGAAGCAGGATCCCCGCTGAGCAGGGAGCCTAACTCGAAGCTCACTCCCAGAACCCTGGGGATCATAACCTGAGCTGGAGGCAGATGCTCAACTGGTTGTGCCACTCATATACCCCTTTTTCTTTATTTCTAAGAAAAACACTAAAAGAACAATGCTGTCATTCATAAATCGTCTTTTTCTTATTTATTTGTCTGGGTCCAAAGTTGTGTAGAGTACCTTTATATCCAATGGTGCTTTGGGAGATATGAAAAATGTATAATTTATTAAGTGACAATAGAACTTCCCCAATAATCAGATTTAGATACTTTTAAATGTTTCTGAATTTTTCTCATGTGCTATATTTGGAAAGTATTCATTTTAAAGTGAAAAATCCATCATTTGTACATTATTCACTTCTATGCCAACAAGGTTAGTTTACAACATAAACAAGTAAATTTCAGCCATTTATTAAAGTAGTCATTTCAAGGAAAATACAACAATATTATTTGGTGATAGGGCAAATGTTTCATTGGGTCACTGAACCTTTCATTATTGTTCATTTCATGTAACATTTCTTCACTGATAAGAAAAATTAATTCTTAAAACTTATTTATTGTGGTAAAAAAGAATAACTTACTTTTAAACATTTTATAATTTTTTATAGTGAGTGGACTTAAAATACATCATTTGTCATCATACCAAACCAGTCCTTTTTTTTTTTTTTAATTTATTTATTTGTCAGAGAGAGAGAGAGAGAGAGCGAGAGAGCGAGCACAGGCAGACAGAGTGGCAGGCAGAGGCAGAGGGAGAAGCAGGCTCCCCGCCGAGCAAGGAGCCGGATGTGGGACTCGATCCCAGGACGCTGGGATCATGACCTGAGCCGAAGGCAGCCGCTTAACCAACTGAGCCACCCAGGCGTCCCCAAACCAGTCCTTTTTTGATAATATCTGTGATATATAAACGTTGTTACAAGGATGACTTTTACTTTTATAAGCCAAAATAATTTGGTTATGTCAATAGGAAGGAAGGGCCATACATGGCAGGCACATTTTGGAAAGTATTGGTTTAATTCATACTTCTACCTTTTTGCTCTAATTTTACACAATTCTTTGTCCCAAACCACCTAGTTAATCTAAAAGTGATAAAATGATTAGCCAAAATCACCAGAAGGAATCCAGATAGAGTAGGCGTAAAAACCGGCACAGTCCTATTTGATTCAATGATGTCAAAGCTTAAAGCGTTAAAAATATTTTCTAAGCATAATGTTGGCCTATAGACTTAGTCCTCATAAATTTTTGAAGAGTAAGTACTTTCCCAAAGGGTCCAGATTTATTCCTGTGGTGAGATGGTCTATGTTAGCTTGCATCTGAATAGTTAGCTGGTCTTACACAGAATCCTGGAGATTTTTCTATAGAAATGGAGAGCTATAAATTAGTGAAATACAGCCTGAATCATACAGATATGATTTTGCTTCAATGTAGGTTTTTTTTTAAATATGAATACTGGATTTCTGAACTATCTCAAAGAATTAAAACCTCTAAAAACTTTGAAGTAAAAATTGAGTAGGACACAGCTCCTATGTGGGGACATGGGCTTTCCAAGTTTTCCCAGTCCCAGACAGCTGTCTTCACATTTGGGAGCTTCCTGGTTTGAGACTCATTGTCTAAATCAATCCTTATCATTTAATTTATTTTTTTTTAGATTTTATTTATTTATTTGACAGAGAGAGATCACAAGTAGGCAGAGAGGCAGGCGGAGAGAGAGAGGGAAGCAGGCTCCCTGCTGAGAGCAGAGAGGCCCATTCAGGGCTTAATCCCAGGACCCTGAGATCTTGACCTGAGCCAAAGGCAGAGGCTTAACCCACTGAGCCACCCAGGTGCCCCACTCATCATTTTATTTATTTTTTCCAGGTTTATTGAGATATAATTTGACATATAATATTATATAAGTTTAAAGTGTATGACTTAATGATTTGACACATGAATATATTGCAAAATAATTACCACAACAAGGTTATCACATCCATCACCTCATATAGTTTCTGTGTATGTATGTGTGTGTGTGCGTGTGTGTGTGTTGAAACTTTTAAAATTACTCTCTTAGCATCCTTCAAGTATAAAATACAGTATTTTTAACTATAGTAACCAAGCTTTAGTTAGGTCTCCAAACGAATTCATCTTAGAACTGGAAGTTGGTATCCTTTGATCACCTTCACTCATGTCCCCAACTCTTGCATCCCCTCCTTGGGTCAGGCAACCACCATTCTACTCAGTTTCTGTGATTCTGATGTTTTTATGTCACATACAAATGATATCATACAGTATTTGTCTTCCACTGTCTGACTTCTGTGGAGAAGTCTGACTTCTGTCTGACTATACTTCGCATAATCCCCTCAGGGCCCATTCATGTTAGCATGCACACACACACACACACACACACACACACATCTCATATCTTCTCTATCCCTTCATCTGTAGATGGACATTTAGGTTTTTTCCATGTCTTGGCTATTGTAAATAAAGTTGCTATGAACATGAAGATGCAGATAATCTCTTCAAGATAACGATTTCATCATCTCCTTAGGATATATATCCAGAAGTGGGGTTCTGGATCATATACTTGTCCTACTTTAATTTTTTTTAGGGGGGCATCCATACTGCTGTCTTCCACAGTGGCTACACCAATTTACATCCTCACCAATAGTGCACAAGGGTTCCCTTCTCTCCGCAATTTCAATATCATTTATTATCTTATCTTTTTAAAAATAGCCATTTTAACAGGTATAAAGAGATTTCTCATTGTGGTTTCACTTTGTATTTTCCTGATGACTAGTGAAATTGAACATCTTCTCATGTACCCATTGACCCTCTGTGTTTGAAAAAACTGTCTATTTAGGTCTTTTGCTCATTTTTTAACTGGATTTTTTTTTTACTATTGAGAACATGAATTCCATAAATATAGAATATTAACCTCTTATCAGATTTGCAATATTTTCTTCTATGGGTTGCCTTTTCACTTTTTGATTCTTTCTTTTGTTATCCAATAACCTTTTACTTTGAGATAGCCTTACTTACTTTTTTTTTTTTTCCTTTGGTTGCTTGTTCTTTTTTATATCATATCCAAAGAAATCATTGCAAATCAATGTCAATGAATTTAATTCCTATTTTTTTCTACCAAGATTTTTAGAGTTTCAAGTGGTATGTTTGTCTTTAACCCATTTTTAGTCAATTTTTTTGTTTGGTATAAAATAAGGATCCAATTTTATTGTTTTGTATATGAATATTGAGTTTACCCAACACCATTTATTAAAAAACCTATCATTTCCCCACTGAGTATGACTATATAAGCATGGGCTTATCTTTGGACTCTTGATTTTTGTTCCACTGGTCTCTGTCTGTTTTTATGACATTACAACAATGTTTTTTGATTACTAAAGCTATGTAATGTAGTTTAAAATCAAGAAGTATGATTTCTGCACCTTTGTTCTTTCCCAAGATTGCTTTGGCTTCTCAAGGTCTTTCGTAGTTGTGTATGCATTTTAGAATTTTTTCTATTTCTATGAAAAAATGGCATTGGAATTTTGATAGAGATTATATCAAATCTAAAGATTGCTTGGGGGTAATATGGACATTTTAACTATTAATTCTTCCTATCAATAAACATGGAAATCTTTCCATTTATTTGTGGCTTTGTCAATTTCTCTCCACAATGTGTTATCATTTTTGGTGTTTAAATATTTCACTTCCTTGGTTTAATTTATTTTTAATTTTGTTTTTTGTTTTGTTTTGTTTTCAATGCTGTTGTGAATGGAATTGTTTTATTTCTTTTTCAGATAGTTTGTTGTTAGTCTATAAAAATGAAACTGGGGCACCTGGGTGGCTCAGTGGTTTAAGCCTCTGCCTTTGGCTCAGATCATGATCTCAGGGTCCTGGGATCAAGCCCGGCATCATGTTGGTTTGGTATCCTGCTTCTTTGCTGAGTTTCCTGATTAATTCTCATAGTTTTTCTTCTGTGTGTATGCAGTCTTTAGGCTTTTCCATTTATAAGATCATGTCATCTGCAAACAAAAAATTTTGCTTCCCCTTTCTTATTTGAACACTTCTTAATTTCTTTTTCTAGCCTAATTACTATAGCTAGGACATCCAGTATTCTGTTAAATAGAAGTGGTAAGAGTGGGCACATGTGTCTTGTTTGTGATCTTAGAGAAAAAGCTTTCAGCTTTTCACCATTAAGTATGATGTCAATGGTGAGCTTATCATATATAGACTTTATTATGCTGAGTTATGTTCCTCCTATATCCAATTTGTTGAGAACTTTTATCATGAAAAGATGTTGAATTTTGTCAAATCCTTTTTCTTTGTCTACTGAGATGAGAATATGACTTTATCTTTTATTCTGCTAATGTGATATGTCACATTTATTGATTTGCATGTGTTGAACCATCCTTACATTGTACAGGCTGGCCTTCAAAATCCTACAGGCCACTATTCAGGCTCTCTGGTTATATAGGACCAGAGGCTATGCTCAATATTTGGGAAGGCTGTTGCTTTGGCTCTCTACCCAGACAGGAGGTAGGATATGGTTTATGGCAATTAGGCACCTGCCGCTACACTTTTTGGAGGGGTGAAACTAGAAGCTATGCTTAACAGTTGGGCAGAACTGGAAATCGGCTCCCCAGCTTTGGTAGGACTATAAAAGGGCTTCGTGGCTGGTGTAGCCCTACCATCCCATTGGGTGGGATCCAAATCAGGCAGAGCTGCCAACTGAGCTTCCCAGTCTAGTGGGGCTGTCACTGGGCTCTATAGATGAGCAGTGTGGCTGGCTGGGACCTCTGCTTGGGTAATGTTGAAAGTAGGAAGGAGTCAATATCTGAGTGCTGATTGCTGTAAGTCTTGGCACCCCCCTTCACCATCTGTGTCTGATCCCCAGCAGTGGAGAGTTGCAGACTACTCCAGTGATTCCTGTGAAGTGAGACCCAAGTAGGTTTCCTAGAGAGTATTCTACAGTTCTAGAGAAGCTGGATATCCCCCTTAGGTTCTCTTTTTACTACTGGAGAAACTATGGGCTCAGGAAGGACTGCTTGGTGTTACAGTGTGCTGGCCTGGATGAGGGACAATGTGATCAAAATATAGCCATCGCCCTTACCTTTATAATGTGGCCCTTCTCGGTCTCTTTTATACAAGAGGGTTCTTCAGTCTCCTCCCCAGTTTATGGATTTTCTCAATGGTGTCTTGTCTCTGGATAGTTGCTAATTGATGATCTTCTTGTGAGGGGAACTGAAGTCAGGAATGGCTTATGTTGCCATCTTGATGATGTCCAGTCCTCATTTGGGAAATGAATAAACTGAGATATTCAAATAATGCTATAATTAAATGATAAAAATGAAGATTAAACCCCAAAGATAATCTCAAAACTTAACAATCACGAATATCTGAAGTCATTACTCTTTCTAAGAATCCTAGTTTTCCCCATCTCTTCAACTTTAGTGAAAGAATGAGAGCTGTGAGGATTTTGCAGTCATTTGGGACTGGGTCTGTGCTGAGAGGCACAAGAGCAAAGATTATGGAGTCTAAGAGATCTGTGTTCATTCAAATCTTGGTACTGTCACTTGCTGGTTGTGTGTACTTGATGAATTTCTTTCTTTTTTTTTTTTTAAGATTTTATTTATTTATTTGACAGAGAGAGATCACAAGTAGGCAGGGAGGCAGGCGGAGAGAGAGAGAGGAGGAAGCAGGCTCCCCGCCTAGCAGAGAGCCCGATATGGGACTTGATCCCAGGATCCTGAGATCATGACCTGAGCCGAAGGCAGAGGCTTAACCCACTGAGCCACCCAGGCGCCCCACTTGATGAGCTTCTTAACCATATAGTCTTAGTTTATACATACACATAATGGGGTTGTATTAGTTGGGGTTCTCCAAAGGAACAGGACTCTGTGTGTGTGTGTGTGTGTGTGTGTGTGTGTGTGTGTGTGAAAGAGAGAGAGAATTTTTAAGGAATTGCTTCATAAGATTGTGAGAGCTGACAACCTTAAATTTTTTAGGGAAGGCCAGTTAGGCTGGAAACCCAGGGAAGAGCTGATACTGCAACTTAAGTCTAAAAACAGTCTAAGAGGCAGAATTTCCTCTTCCTCCATGTTTTTTCTGTTAAGGACTTCAATCTATTTGGATATGCCCATCATATTATGGGGAATTACCTGCTTTATTCAAAGTCTACTGCTTTAAATGTTAATCTAAATAATACTTTGACAGCAACATCTAAATTTGGCCACCATAGGGTAGCATAGCCCAGTTGACACATAAAATCAATAATCAAACCTGTGATAATAATAGCCTCTCTATACTCATGAGGATTAGATGGGATAATAACTAATTAAGTAAATAGCTTAGTGTTGGGAAATAGTAGTTACTCAGTGAATGGTAGTTACTATTATTGTCATTGTTACCACTATTAGATATTTCTATGAACTCTGTGAGTTTATGATCATCCTCATGTTTAAATTTCAAGAGAAATGATTAGTTTGTGGTGGTGTTTTGGGCAAATGTTAATTTTTGCTTTGATGAAAGTTGTTATCTGTTATATAGCTTTACAAAATCTTTTGACAAACCTGTCAAGAAAAAATTGCTTTGTATGTACTTAATATAATAATTTTAGGAAGTCTGAAAAAATTATGAGCAGAACTGTAAAACAATGAATGCCCAATAAAATTTTTAAAGGAGGAATACATATTTCTATTCTGTTGCTACTGCAAATGTCATAAGAAAATTGTCAAGATTTGATTATTAACAACTATATAAGGTAAAAATGCCTTTGAAGATGAATATAGAGTATTATGAAATTTCATCATCCCTGAGGCTACATCATTAAATTTCAGGACATCACTGGAATATCATGTGGTAAGTAGCAATTCCCACTGTTCCTTAGTTGGGACGGGATGAAATTGAAAGGGTAGAGGAAAACTAATAATCAGTGAAGAATAAAATTATTTGACTAAGAAATATAAAACACAAATGGTTTGATAAGGTAGGACCATTACTCGAACCCCATTATCATAGATCAGAAATTGATTAGAGTAGGAGATAGTGGAGTCTGTGGTGGTTATCATCCAAACTTTTGGACAATAACATCACAAACTACTCTTTTAATATCAAATAATTTCATAGCTATCTTTTGATTATAATTTTTCATTTTAAAAGAAAATTTTCATTAGTTATTATAAAAATTGGATTTTTATAAGCAGGATATAAAACTTATTTTTCTTATAGATCTTACATGTTAGGCAAATAGACTCACAAACTACTTGCCATAATCCTGTACACCATGAGGAATCCATGACTCAGGGGTTGACACTGATTTGTGTAAGGGAAAGTCAAGGTAAATTGGTATCAAGAAAACAGAGTGGTTGTAAATCAGGATTTTCTAGCATATTAAACAAATGAGTTAGACTGAGATTGTAGAGTTTGTTTCTTACCAGTTATATGTTTTTTCTTCAGTAATTTTGCAGATATTTCTCCAATCCAGCAGAGTAGAACTCTATTTGAAAAAGGAAATAAGCTGTTGCTTTGGTGTTAAGAGTGAATCACAACTTAAAAAGGAAGTATTATTTTATGAATTAGAATATAGGCTACATAGGGTAAAGATTTCTCTCTCCCTCTCATTTTCTTTCTCTCATTCTCTCTGGGATTCTGGGATTAAATGTATATTTTATCAATTTTTTGGAGTATGCATGGTAGGAAATAAATATTTAACTTACTAATCTATTTAAGCTAGGTAGACATTGCTCTAGTGAACAGGTCTTTCAACATTGAATATTTTCACTACCTTTTCATTATCAGAGTGATTCATGGTATACTAAAATTTATAAAACTAAAAAACATTTTTAGTGATTTTTAAATCCTGAGGTTTAGGCATCTTTAGACCTCAGCTACATGTCCCCAATATAAATGAAGATATTATTGGGAAATGGGTGTGTATTTCAAAGGAATGATTCTGAAACCATGAGCAAGTGATTGGATACATATGGGCTTGGCCAACATTTCACAGAGAACATATTTATGGTAAACATGAAAGCAAATTCTAGAGGGAGATAGGAAGAGAGAGACCCAGAAAGAGTGCCATTCACTTTTTAGAGAGTGATGCCTTTTAAATCATGAGATTAAAGGTAAGAAATAATGACTCAAGATGAGGTGCTGACCTTTCAAATGTGAAGTTTAAGCTTTTCCTTCCCTCTCCTCTCTGTCTCCCTTCAGTGGGATGATGGTGCACTTTAAAAAATATGACACCTGTAATTTAAAGAACATTTTAAAACTATGTCATGCTTTTCCATCCTGAGTTAAGTGAAAACTATGGCATTTAGAAACATAACCATCACTTTGTCTTTTATACAAATTCAAATACCTTATGTAATTTTGCATAAGGTAGAAAAAAGACAAAGCAGGAAAATCCAAAATAAAACTTAGATTGTTGTTTTTGGCACTTTAAAAAAAAACATATTGCAGGAAAAAATTAAGAATCAGAGTAACTCACACCTTGAATTTTATGGAACTCTCTAGCGCTGGCTATTGAAAATTCCTTTTTGCAGAATTGTCATACTTACCTCATTTTTCTCATCAATAAATCTGTATTATGTACATACAGTGGAAGTTAACTAGGTAAAAGTCAAAGACACACAATTGAGAAAAGTGTGTATCACTTATCATGTGACAGTGGGCAAGTGTCAAAGTCTTTAAGCTTCAGTTTTCTCAGCTATAAAAGGGGGATAAAGTCTGTACTACTATCTGACACTGAGAGAATTAAGTTAGAAAACACTTCATAGGCTATAAAGCACTGTAAAAGCATCGGCTGTTCTTGGCACTGTAAGTGTGACAAAGACATGGGAAGTGCTGTGCGAGGCAAAGATACACAGAGCACAGTCCCTGCCCATCCAGATGTTCACAGTCAAGTAAAAGAGGTATATAAATGGCCACAATACCGAGCTGTATGGGATGTGCATCCAGTGGTCAGCAGACATGATTATGGGAGTAAAGGACTTCAGAGGAAGAGATAGCTTCTGTTTGGGAAGTGTATGGCAGCTTTAAAGATTGATTTATTTGAGAGAGAGAAAGAGCACAAAGAGGAGGGGTGGAGGGAGAAGAAAAGAGAATGTCAAGTAGACTCTACACTAAGCATGGAGCCCAATCCGGGGCTCGATCTCATGACCTGAGCCGAAACCAAGAGTGAGAGACTTAATTGACTGTGCCACCCAGGCGCCCCAGGAGTTTATGATAGCTTTAATAGAGGATGGAGATGTTACACCAAAATAAGATTATTGACAAATATTTAGAGGGCTTACTATGTATTCATAGTATTTAACTCAATACTCACTAAGAAATTTACATTGATTGCCTCATTTAATTATTAAAAATCAAATAAGGCTAGCACTAGTTTTGTCCTTACCTTACAAATAGGAAGCTGAGATTTGGGGAGGTGAAGTGACTTTCCAAAGTCACATAGTCTAAAGTCTAAAGTAGCTAAACTGGGACTTGAAGCCCAGTGCATCTGTCTCCAGATGCCATGATTCCAGGCACTGTGATAGGGTAGCAGTAAACTGGAACTGGTGCTTAGACAAGACAGGAAGATGGCAGTCTCCATCACAACTTTTTCTGCCATGCAGGTATATAGTCTACCACTTTCGCTGTGTATCTTCATACTTTCTCTCATGTAAAAGGCAGAGTGTGAATCCCTAAGTCCTGAGTCTGATTTCAGCCCCATGCTCTGGTTGGGCCAATCTAATAGCATGTGGTGAATACTGTGCCTGCTATGAGGCGAGACTTCAGAAAGCTTTGCATGTTTCTGTTTGTTCTCTTGTGTTTCTGCCACTGTCATGAGGAGGACTACTTGGGTAATCTACCAATTCCAGAGGAGAATGAGAAAAATGTAGAGGAGAGCTGCCCCATATGAAAGCCAAGCCTGGAGCAGAACCCTCAGCCAATGCACAGATGTATGAATGAGCCTAGCTAAGAGAATTCAGTCAGGATATTTATGAGCTTAATAATAAATTTTGTTTCATGTCACTGAAATTTGGGGTAGTTTGTTAGGCAGCGAGAACTAACTGATACAAATAAAAACATTTTAATATATAATTTTTAATATAAAAGTAATATATATTCTTTTTTTTTCAGAAATTGGAAAGAACAAAAGTATGTATAACGAAGAGAAAAATAGGGGTGCCTGGGCAGCTCAGTGGGTTAGGGCCTCTGCCTTCGCCTCAGGTCATGGTCTCGGGGTCCTGGGATGGAGCCCTGCGTCAGGCTCTCTGCTCAGTGGGGAGCCTGCTTCCTCCCTCTCTTTCTGCCTGCCTCTCTGCCTACTTGTGGTCTCTGTCTGTCAAATAAATAAATTTTTTTAAAAAATAGAGAAAAATATAAACTACCAATTCCCACCACTCTGAAGTAAACATTGTAATGTAAAAATTCTACTGTTTATATACTATTTTTATGTCAGATATTCTCTAAATAATCACATTCATCAAAGCATTTAATATACATATGGCTCTATACAGATTATTAGCTAGATTTTAAGTGTGGGAAAAGTGAGTATAAAGTTTAAGTAGCACAGCTAATATGGGTCAAAGTTTGATATCAAACACAGAAAGAATGGTCTTCAGGTACTTTGTTATACAGCCTCTCTGACCTGCTCAGACACCGTACATCCTTCTACTCCATATTATTGTCCCTGGCCCCCATTTATTACTATGCCATGTAGAATGTAGTTGGGTGAAGACGGAGGGATTGCATTCCAGGGGGAGAGTAGAATGAGCAAAGGACTGAAGAAGGACCAGAGAATGAGAATCACTGCAGTTGTACAAAGAAGAAAGAATGGATTTACCAGTTTGGCAGGAGCCAACCTGATTAACTTATTCAGTAACCTCTGGGAAAGGATGAGCACTCTGTTAAAAGTAAATATCCTCTTATGGTTTAATTGTCATTTCACTTTTCCTCAGTATCCCAGTTTCTTTATGCTCAGGGATTTGAAAATGAAACAAGGAAAGAGAAAGAAAGAAAGAAAGAAAGAAAGAAAGAAAGAAAGAAAGAAAGAAAGGAAGAAAGAAAGAAAGAAAGAAAGGGAAAAAGAAAGAAAAGAGAGAAAGGAAAGAGAGGGGGAGAGAAAGAAAAAAGAGGAAGAAAGAAAGAAAGGGAAGGAGGGAGAAGGGAGGGAGGAAGAAAAAACAAAAAGGAAATAAACATGTCTCTAGTGGCTAAGACAAATATAGCTTGGAATGACAACCAAGGAATTGAAGACACTTGTACATTCAAGTGTTTATGCTTTTTTGCACACAGCCTGCTTCAGAGTTTGTTTATGTTGGCTGAGCACTGGTCAGGATTAGCCTATTGTGCAGGTGGCAAAATTACATATGAGGACAGCATCTTGTTCCTTGATGTTCCCGTGAGAATGAATTATAGGGATATCCGGTGCTGTGCTACATTGCTATGAGCAAGAAAAAGACAAGCAGCAAGGATCCAGCTTTTTTGGATGATTATCATTTGTAGTGGAGGAGAATAATTCACCTCCACTCACAGGTGTCTCTAATGGCTGTAGTCTTCTTGGCTTCTCTGTGCTGTGGCCTACAATTTTTATGCTTTTGTCCAAAAGGGAACTGACTCCTTATGCTTAAAAGCCAAGCCTTGCTCTTTTGAGCTACACCAGATGATCATAGGCATCCTAATGTAAAATAGCTTTTCACTGTCCCTTTTGGGTCTCATGCAGGCCAGTGCCATGTCTTCAAATATAAAAAATAAATTAAAAAAAAAGTTATCTCTTCCAAAAGTGCCAGAGGGAGGAGAGGCAGCTGTCTGCGTCCAGATTTGGCTTTAACTGCTACTTCTTACCTAATCACTTTTGGCAGCTTGTCTTCTAAGCTAAGGTAAGATCTGTATGTGAACACTTAGTTGGCCTTGCAAATAGCATCACTCTCTAAACTTAACCAGCTGTCTCCTGCCAACAGCCCACAGGCGATCAAATGGAATCAGCCTTTATTCTGGAATTTCTCATCTGTGAACCTCAGAGTTGCATTTTCTAGTGTGGTCTACCTGTCACACACTATTGCCCAGAAATAGTCTCCCTGTAATATTCAACAATGTGAGTTGAATGAACAGTTCGGAAATACCTAGTCTGGGTATTTCTGAGCTGTTTTCTAGTTCTTTGTAAGAAGCTCAGGGCCAGGGGTACCTGGGTAGCTCAGTTGGTTAAGCATCAGATTCTTGTTTTGGCTCAGGTCATGATCTCATGGGTCAGGAGAGCAAGCTCTGTGTGGTTTGGTAGGGGGAGGGTTTTTTGTTTATTTGTTTGTTTTGCTACACTCAGCAGGGGCTCTGTTTGAAGATTCTCTCCCTCTGCCCCTTCCAGCACTCATGTGTGTGTGCGCTCTCTCTCTCCATCAAATAAATAAATAAATCTTTAAAAAATAAGCTCAGGGCAGTTGAGAAGTCAGCCATGAACCAGAGTATATACACTTTGGAAACTGCTGTGATGGAACAAGGAGTCGTGGAGTCCCTGATACTACAGCCTTGCAAATCCAAGTGTGGTCCATGGATCTGCAGTATTAGCATCATCAGGAGATGGTAGAAATGCTACTAACAGAATCAGAATCTGCAGGTGATTAACCACCAGGTGATTTGTTTGAGAAGCACTGCTTTAGAACAATACTTCTCCCCACCCTTGCTTGTATTAGAGTCACCTGGAAGCCTTTAAAATCCTGACATCCAGGCTGTGCACAAGGACTGTTGAATTCGAATCTCTATGAGTGGGTCCCAGCCTCGGTATCTTTTTAGCCCCCTGTCTCCATTGTTTTTACTCCTAGTGCTGCCAACTCTGAGAACCAATCATCCTGTTAGGAACTGCCTAGTTAGCATCTACATATACCCGTTTTTTAGGAATGCATGTTATTCAGTTGAATAAGTTATTGTCAATCCAGCAATAAATCTTCCCATTACCTTGCTAATAGCCAGAAAACTTTGTAACTGAATCAGAGGCCTAGAGTCTGAATCTCCATTCACCCTCTAAATCAATGGCAGAAACTCTATTCCTCTGCCATACTGGCTTGAAAAATGGATATATAGTATCCTTCAGACCAAAATAAAAGAGGGGATATAGATTCAGGACCCCTAGAAAAGCTTTCCTGACTCTTAAAGAGGAACATCAGGAAGGGATGCATTATTTGGTTTTGGTCTTGGTTTTCATTTTCTCCTGCCTTGAAATGTTTTTGCATGATACCTGGAGCCATTCCAAATACCACACAGCCATGAGAATTGAGGCCACACTTGGTGGGGAGAGGGATTCAGAGCAGAAAGTAGGAAAGAAACTATGTTATGGTTGACCTGCTGAATTAAACCACCCGGATAATTTGTCTCTTATCTGAGATTCTAAATTTTCTTATTTATGAAGACATTCTTTGCTGAGTTTTCTCTTACTTTTGGCTGAAAGAATCCTATTAGTAGTCTTTAACTCATAGATGGGGAATAATAATATACAGTATGAAAAATCCTAGCATAACAACATGAATCATAGACTTCCAATATCGAAAGAGAGCCCAAACAGCACCCATTCCAGCTGCTCTCAAGTAGTCTCTGGACAACACTGAAACATGTCCTGCCTCCAGCAGAAGGGTAACAAAATTTAGAAAACTTGCTGATTTGGTATTTTAGCAAATCATCTTCTCATTTTCTGTCTCCAACTTGACAGATGAGAAACATGCAGAGAAATAGATGGTGTTTCTGCCTGGAAGGGCACAAAATGCACTGCCCATGGACACATATTCCTAGGCACAAGGCATGTATGTACCTTTGAAGAACATTGCTTATTTGAAAATAGAAGAACAATAAATGGTCCTTGTAAAGTTATCAAGTTTTCTTTTGATGACCATTCTTTATATGAAATCCAAGTCTAGAATTATACCTGAGAGGCTAGCAAATTTAAATTTAATTATATTGTTACATTTTCCAACTAGTTGTAATTAAATTAGGAAGATAAGTGGTTGGGGTCTGATTCCAAAGTCACTTGTGATCATGTCTCATGAGGGCAGATATTTTGTTTCTGTTTCATTCATTGCAGTACCCCCTCCCCTCCACCCCCATGCCTAGAACCATGCCTGACACATAGTAAGCACTTCACAAATACTGATTGAAAAAAAAAGCGAATAAATTAATAACTTCCCTAGTCACTATTGTTTCTCAATTTCTAGCTCAGTTAGCAGTTGAAAAAGAGTACACGCTTAATGATTATTAAATATCTTAATAAATAAAGATTATATTTTAAAGCAGATTTTAGAAGGGCAATGATAACATGGCTCAGAAGGTAATATGTTTTCTCATGGAGAGATCCTGAAATTGTTTCAGTTACTGGAATCCAAAGTTGAGGTTATCATGTTTCAGGCTGATATATCACATTTGACTTTCCTGATGAAAATTACTATGTTTCACTTCAAGTATAATATGCATCTTCACATTGTTCTGTATTACTTTCTTTACACTTAGATTTGTATCATTTCATAAATTGAAAAAAAAATGTGTACTTAGTGTCTACTTCAGAGAAACATTGGGATCAGTGTTCAGTTGTAAGATTAGAAAGACCCAGCTCCTGAGTCTGCAACTCAGGGATAAGCATGTGCTTATTGAAGTCTCAGTAATGGTGGTATCCCTTTTGGATTAACTAGGTGGAAAAAAGTGCCCAGAACATATTTGTTGAATTGAAAACTACAAACCTGGATTACAAGTCAATGTACTGATCCTAAGGAAAATGCAGGCTGCTCGTGAGGTTTCCAAAGAGAGCATTCTCGTCTTCTTGGGAACCTGGGAGATCTTTTTGGAGAAGGTGGTTCTTAAAAGACGAAATGCCAATAAGTACATGTCAGGAGAGGACCTTACCTATGTGAAGAGATCAGCTTAGTTGGCAGAATCACAGGAGACATCTTCATAGAAAAGTGGAGATAGTTCAGTGACGCCTGGGTGAGTCAATCAGTTAAGTGCCGCCTTCAGCTCAGGCTCCTGGCCGTGTTCGTGCAGGAGCCTCCTTCTCACTGTGCCTGCTACTCCCTCTGCTTCTATGCTCTCTCTCTGGGTGGAAGGAAGGAAGGAAGGAAAGGAAAGAAAATAAGGGAAGGAAGGAGGGAGGGAAGCGGAGAGGAAGGAGGGTTGAGTAGTTCAGTTTGTCTGTATATAGATTTTAGAGAATAATTATTATTTAGAGACTAAATTTTCAAAGTTAAGTGAGAGATGCAAAGTACAGTGCCTTGAATATCCAAGTAAAAACTTTGTATTTCAGTCTTGGGCTACAGTCAGTGGTTCCTAAGCTTTGCTATATATTATAATCACCTGATATTCATTAAATGAAACAAATACCTGGTTACCACCCTCAGATATTCTGATTTAATTGGTGTGGGAGGAGACAAGGGCATTGAGAATGTTAAAAACTCCCCCAGGTAACTGTATTGTGCAGCAAACTTTGGGAACTAGTGCTCTAAGTAGTCAGGAGTGGTGTGATGATAGGGAAGAGCCAGGATGGAGCTGCCCTTCGCGCATGAAGAGTCCTTTGGGGTTTAGGAGTTCAAGGTCTAAAAGGAGAGTCTTGCAGGAAGTTCATCCTGTAGATCTGAAATCTAAGAGCAAAGTCAGCATTTCTTATTTGGATCTGAGAGTCATCCATATAGAACCAACTTTGCTTAATGCACTCCTGTTCATCTTTCAAATTTGACTTCAAATTTCTCTTCCTGGGGAAAACTTGCCAGAACCACTGACAAAGTCAGATACCTGTATTTGATGCCTCACAGCCACCTGAACTTTGTCATGGTACCATCTACAGTCCATAGCATCCAGACTGCTCTCTTACAACATATTTCTGTATGCAAATGAGCTCCCCTGTGGTTGGTAAACGGGGGATTTATCCAAGTGTAACACCAAGCACAGCAACTCAACTGAATGTAGCAAGCTTGCAGAAAGATTTTTTAACAGGGTGACCCCACTCTCCACCATTTGGCTCTGATTAGTCAGACATTATCTTCTGGAAGTCTGTACTACATGATTCTCCCTATTTGGGGGCAATGTTTGCCCTATCGTCATAACTAAGTTTTAAGAGAATTAAGAGGTATCGCAGTTCTCTAAGAAACAGAACCAATAAAGTGTGTGTATGTTTGTGTATTTTAAGGCATTGGCTCACATTATTGTAGGAGCTGGCAAGTTGAAAATCTACAGGACAGGGGCACCTAGGTGGCTCAGTGGGTTAAAGCCACTGCCTTCCGCTCAGGTCATGATCCCAGGGTCTTGGGATTGAGCCCCACATGGGGCTCTCTGCTCAGCAGGGAGCCTGCTTCCCCTTCTCTCTCTCCCTCTGCCTGCCTCTCTGCCTACTTGTGATCTCTGTCTGTCAAATAAATAAATAAAATCTAAAAAAAAAAAAGAAGAAAAGAAAAGAAAATCTATAGGACAGGCTAGAAATTCAGGCAAGAATTGATGTTGTAATGTTGAGTGTGAAAGCTGTAAACAGGCAGAATTTCCATGTTGTAGTCTTGAGGTAGAATTCCTTCTTCTTCCAGAAACTCAGAGGAGTTTCCTCCTCTGTCCAGTCCTTGACTTTCAGTGACTCACATTTCCATTTTCTCCATTTTTTATTTGTTGTCCTCTTTCTTTAAAGTTATTACTAATCCCATCTTTCTTAAGCTGCTAGGATATGTCTTGAAGATCCTTCTCTCCCAGACTTTATTATATAGAGCAGGCATCAGCAAGCTTTTGCTTAAAAAGTCAGATAGCAAATATGGTGGACTTTAGGCCAAGATGCAAAACTGAGGCTATTGTGTGGTTATTTAAATAAGTTCTAAAAATGTAATCATTTAATAAAGTAATTTTAAAATGTAAAAACCATTCTTAGTTCACTGGAAAATGGATTTGGTTCATGGACCAGTAGTTTGCCAGCCCCATGTATGGAAAGGCAGGAACTTGAACAAAGTAATGAAGGAATGTAATCTTCATACCTACCTGTAATGGTGTGTGATGGTCCCCTCTTTAGGGCTAGTGGGGTTGTTTTTTGTTTTTTTGTTTTTTTTTTTTTGTTTTAATAAAACAATTGCTTACTTCACAGTATCAACCTGGTAATAAAGTTGGTTACAGGGTAGAAAAGGATCGTCTTATAAAATCTAAAAGGCACACACACAAGAGAAGGATTTTAACAGTTTAAACAATGTCTTAATTATAGTTTAAACCAATTAGACCTTAGAAAAAAGGAAGAGGCCTACTGCATGGTGCAGATGGTGAAGTTATAACAGAAAACAAAGACAAATCAGTTACTCAATTTGTTTTATTTTCTGCCTTCTCTGTTCAGAAGACTGTCACATGGGTAAAGAGAGAATGGGCTTTGATGAGAAAGAATTGATGAGAAATAATGGGAGAAATATGTGAAAATACATGTAGGTGTTTCTAAAATTCCCTGAATGACCAAATCCAATAAATAAAGAAATCAATAAAGCCACATTATCAAGGAGAGAGGTCTCTAGTGATATATCAGAAGACTCTGCCTTCTGCCTAGTCCTTGTCAAAATATTTATGTGAAGTTTAAAGAGGTCTCAATTAATGTTTACCTATTTTCTAGATGCTGAAAGTTGGAGTGACTAAATAATCTTTATAATATTCTTCCAGCTCTAAAATCCAACAGCTTAAATATCGTTAAAAAAACAAAAAAACAAAACCCACATCTTTATATCTAAGCTACAGTCTATTCTGAAATAGATATTTAAGTATTTGAAAACAGCTATGAGCTGTTGTGTTATTTATTATCTGTAATACATGAACATTTGTAAGGAAAACATAAGATGGTCTCCTGCTCTAAACTTGAACGGATTTTGTTTGCCATACCCAATCCTAAGACTTTACATCGTTCCTCCTTAAATCACCTCTCCTTCATTTCTGTCATTATGTAAGCAAAACTGTTAAGATTGCTTTGGATTATAATTGTGTTATTAATAGATGGACCCAGAGAAAGGGATGATTAATTTATCTAAGGTAAGAAAATGACTTAGTGGCCAAAGGCAACATACTATCTAAGGTAAGAGAATGACTTAATGACAGAGGGCAACATAGTGCTGGAACTTACTCCCTATGGAGTTAGACTCTTGTGGCTAATTGTGGAACACAGAAATAAAATCAGTGGACAGAAATTGAGATATTTGGGACTCAATTTTAGCTTGATACAAGAATTTTGTTCTTGTTTTTATTGTTGTTGTTTTTTAATCAATGGGTACTTTCCAAGAAAAGATAAAATACCATATATGGTTCTTCTTTAATGTAATAAAAATAGATTTGGTTGTGATTTAGGAACTTAGCTTCCAATATGAGCTCTGAAATACCGGGGTCTCCTTTGTTTGCTATCTAGAATAGAAGTTAATAGAGAGTCAAAGATCTCCAAACTCACAGAATGCTATAGTTAATATTGCTTTTCCCTGGGGAGTTCAAGCAGAATAAGGGATCTTGAAGGTCTGGCTCATTGCTTTGGTCAAAGAGCTTCCCCTTAAGATTCTAATCAGGTTCACTTCCTGGCCAGGAAGCAAAAAGCCTTTGCTCTTTTCACAAACCCATTGTACATGTGCAGTGTATTTAAGGACTGATGACTATTAACATATAAACTAAAAACCTTGCCCAATGAAGAAAAATCTCCTTATGAAAGAAAGGGGGTGGGGTGAAGGACAAGCTGGTAGCATTAGAATGGATGAAAAATTTGCTCTTCTACCCCTAATTAAGAAAAGGTAAAGTAGGCCAACGTTAAATTTGCATGACAAAGAAAGCAATGCAAACAGAAATTGGCTCCACATTAATCTCCTTTTGAGATTCAAAGTTTAAAGCAGAATATAAAACAGGGAGAATCTTAAATTTGCTCTTGCAGGAATCTGTGGTCTTTACAGCCTAATCCTCCTGGGGAAAGAGGTGCGCTTGTCATTCAGACCTGCAGGCTTGTCATTCAGACCTGCAGGACTTTAAAGGGCAACACTATTCATTTATCTTTGCTCTAGCACATGTAAACCATTCCCTTTTTATTCTGACTTCGTAGTTTCAAACTAAGGAATACGTTACTGCTGATATATGGGCTAATTTCTACTCATCACAGACTTCCAAAAGTAACTGTCTGCGCCAGTATTAAAATTCAAAAACAATATCATGATGCTAGCATATTGAGTTATTGTTTGCTGTAGGTAGACATAATGTCATATAGCTGATCAGTTTTTCTTAAGGAACACCACTTCATTGTCCTCGTTGAATGCTATATCATTTCTACTCCAAGTGTAGTCTGTGAACCATCCCAAGCTGTTTGCTGCTGGTCTGGAGCAAGAGAAATCAAGAAGCTGAAAGCAAATTTTTAGAGATGTATGACAAACTGGAGGTGGTTTTCTATCTAATGAATATAATAATTTAAAAAATTAATAATAATTAAAAGAACATGTGTTTTATGTTTTTATCTTGTTTTCTTAGTAATTTATTTTTATCGTATTGTACAAACTCACCAAAGATGGAGTAGAATTTATTAATTTATTTATTTTTTAAGATTTTATTTATTTATTTGACAGACAGAGATCACAAGTAAGCAGAGAGGCAGGTGGGGAGCGGGGACGGAGAAGCAAGCTCCCTGCTGAGCAGAGAGCCTGATGCAGGGCTTGATCCCAGGACACTGAGATCATGACCTGAGCGGAAGGCAGAGGCTTTAACCCACTGAGCCACCCAGGTGCCCTAGAATTTATTTTTTTTTTAAGATTTATTTATTTATTTGACAGACAGATTACAAGTAGGCAAGAGAGGCAGGCAGGGAGAGAGGGGAGGAAGCAGGCTCTCCGCGGAGCAGAGAGCCTGATGTGGGGCTCGATCCCAGGACCCTGGGATCATGTCCTGAGCCGAAAGCAGACACTTTAACACACTGAGCCACCCAGGCGCCCCCCCTAGAATTTATTTTTAATGATCTTTTACTATAGAGCATTGAGATGCCCTGCCTTAAAATATCATAGAACTTGAATTTAATGTCTTTTTATGTACCCAGTTAATTCTTAGCAAAGATGTATTCATTCAAAGCATACGTATACGCATTTTTTTATATATTGGCCCGTAATTTACAGGGGAAGAATAACGAAGCAATAGTGACAACTACAACCACAGGCAGAACTGTTGCTGTTAATATGAAAATTTGCATGGTATTAGCATAATTAATAAGCACCTACTACTGAATCAGAGTCTTCTTTCATTAAAAATCCTAGGCAGTCTGAGGAAGTTATTATTCCCACTTTACAAATTAGGAAACTGAGACTCTGAAAGTCAAATCATATCAATGTATAATTTTCAGAAAGTTAAAACAGGTGTCTCTCATACAGATGTGAGTACCTGTTAAAAGATTCTTTTAACACATTAATAAAAGAACCAATAGAATGATAAAGCTAGTTCAGAAAAGGGTTCAAGAGACCAAAATGATTAGAATCAATTAAAAAGTGTTGATATAATATCGTAAAGAGAGATACAAGGACGGTTAATATCCTACAAGACTGTAGGACAAGACTGCAATATTTAGGGAATCTTTTCTAACAAAAATCGTTTCCTTTTCTCTTGGATAAAAATTATTTGTAAATGTTGATATTCTACAGGTTTAAATCTACATCTCAGAATATAAGCTGCAGCAGTGTCTGGGTGGCTCAGTCTGTTGATCAACTCTCCTTGGGCTCAGATCATGATCTCTGGGGTCCTTGGGTCCTGGGCTTCTGGGATCCTGGGATCAAGCTCCTCTACAGGCTTTCTCCTGCAGTGGAGAGTATGCTTCTCCCTCTCCCTCTGCCCCTCCCTTCCTGCTCATGTGCTCTCTCTCTCTCTCAAATAAACAAAATCTGTTAAAAAAAAAAAGAACGCTTTTTTAAAGGGTGACTCAGTCAGTTAAGCGTCTGCCTTCAGTTCACGTCATGTTTGTAGTGTCCTGGGACCAAGTCCCAAGTTGGGCTCCTTGCTCAGCAGGGAGTCTGCTTCTCCCTCTGCCTGCTGCTCCTCCTGCTTGTTCTCTCTCTCTCTAACAAATAAATAAATAAGATCTTTAAAATAATAAAATAAAATAAAGTCTAAAAAAAAAAAAAAGAATATGAACCGCAACCAAAAGTAAGGAGAAAGCCAAAAGAAAGCTAACCCTTACATAGGTATGCTTAGCGTAGGAGTGGGAACTTTTTTTCCTTCTTCCCATCTAGGTTTTTTTTTTGGTTTGTCTAATAATTAAATTGATATAAGGCATATTAACGGGAGAAAAAAACCAAGTATAATTTTGTATGTAGAGTCTCCCTATAAACATATGAGACTCAAAGAAGCGGCCAGAGCAGGCAAGATTTATACCCTGTAGATAAGGAAGCAATACATTTTTGAGGAATTGGTAAGACAAGGATTTAGGCTTGGGATAGTAAATTAGTGAAGAAGTAACAAGGTGTTGTTGGGTCCGTGGTCAAAGGAGTGAGACTGATACAAAGTGAAGGTGAAGCAAAGCTTTATTTCGCGCCAAGCATGGAGAATCAAACCAACCGTCAAACAGACCAGTTGGGGCCACGCCTTACAGAGAAGGCGACCCCTCCCTGCCTCACAGACTAACTTTTATAGAGCAAAGACCATGTGGTTGAGCCTGGCCACACACAGGTGGCCAATGAGATTGCAACCTGCACAGTCATGCTAGGTCACACACGGGTGGCCAATCGAACTACAATTTACCCCATAGTAGACATTTGAACTAGCCTATCACTTTGGTCAGAATTGGTGCCCAAAAGGCAGGGCCCACACTCCTTGGTAGCTAGGGAGACAGTATGCGCGCTTTACTGATTGGATGTCTCCACCTGACCCGACTCATCCCTGCATTCGGGCGTTATCTCCACCTGACCTGACTCACCCTTATATTTGGGCTTTGTTACCTGGGACTAGTTACCCGGACTTGCTTTTAAGTAAGTTCTCCTGGGGGTCAATTTAAGTTTTACTGCACAAACAACAAAAGGCTGTTCAACCTTTTGTTGGGGCTGCTCTGGCTAAATAGGCCCTTACAGTGTATTTATAAGGCCTTCCCTAATTTTCACATTTCTGGTGATAAGGGTACCTTCTACCCTCCTGGTATAGGGAGGTTAGTTTTCACACAGGAGATTTATTTTCTGGTTTCAGGGGTACAAAGCAAGATCAAGAATGTCCTTTCTGCACTGCAAGTTTCTTAAGTAACTTTTATTCAAAATAATCAATATGCCAAAGTGGCATCTTTGAGGGTGGCATATTCCCTTCTTCATGAGCAATACTCCTGTATGGCATTAAATGAATGGGCAGTCATCTTTTTCCTTGATATCAAAGTTTTGGATATTTTATTGCAACAAAAACTTTTCTTTAAAAATCCCCTAGTTAGTGGCAGATTTGAATTTGTGTTCCTTCCGCTCCACACTCTCTCTTAAAGTGTCTGCCAGCTCACTGAGAGAGGGCTGCTAAGAAACTGGTCAGAAGGTTCTGCTGCTGTTTTTCCTTTTTGGTGGTACTTGTAATACAGTACTGTGTTGCTGGCTATCTTCACGGCACATGCTAGTACCCATGCAATGAGATATGAGAGGATTTCTTGTCACAGATAGCTTTAAAGAATCTGAAGTTTTGATTACATAGGTAAGGATAGGATGTGGGTAGCTCAGGCTGCTGCTTGCTGTCATTCCACAAATTCTCTGAGTTTATTTATTTATTTATTTATTTTTTTAAGTATTTGTGAGTTCTTTTTTTTTTTTTAATTTTTTTTATTTGTCAGAGAGAGAGCAAGAGCGAGCGAGCACAGGCAGACAGAAAGGCAGGCAGAGGCAGAGGGAGAAGCAGGCTCCCTGTCGGCCAAGGAGCCTGACATGGGACTCGATCCCAGGACGCTGGGATCATGACCTGAGCTGAAAGCAGCCGCTTAACCAACTGCGCCAGCCAGGCATCCCCAAATTCTCTGATTTTAGACAATCCTTTGGATACTGAATTGGAAATTCAGCTCCATTACTTAGTAGCTGTATTATTGGGTCCAATTATTGAACTTCTCTAAACCTAATTTTTTCTAGATTATAAATGACATAATGTTAGTAGGACCTCATGGAGCTTTGGTGAAGATGATGCTGGAGAATGGTATAAAAGCTGAGCGTGGTCTTCCCCACTCCTTCTGTTTTCTTCCTGTGACATGTCCCATTAGCGTAGCACTCTTGGCCTTGTGTTGCCCTCTCTGTATTGTACCAAAACAGCGGTGGAAAGATATATATGTCTGAATGGTGACTATGAAAGGAGAAGTTGGGCATATGTATATTAGTCCCTTCTTTTTTTCCTTTTTCTTGTGAGCATGTCTGCAGGTGACCCATATTCTGATCATCTGGAATGAGGCCTGTTGCCTGCAGATATAGACCAGTGTTTCCAGCAATCATTTCATTGATAATGATACATGCTATTTTGACCTTTTTGTCCTTATCTCTCAAAAGATTTAGAAAATGCTATAAAAGTTAACTATTACTGCTTTGTAGTTTAGTTTTCGTTTTTGTTTTTTAAGTGAGTTACTTATCTTCCCTGAGCGTCATCTCTAAATGGGATAACATAATTAACCTCTATAAGTTATTATGAACCTGAAAAAATATTTTGTGTATAAACTGTCTGACCCCTAAGCAACATTCTGTCTTGTGGCCAGAATTTGTGTCTCAAGTTTTGATCTTGAGAATGTAGTTATTGTAAATATAGGGCCACTTAAACATAATAAGTAAATGGCCATTTTGCATGGAAAGTACTACCTCTCATATAAAAAGGAACCAAAAGGAAACCTTTATTGCTTTTGAATAATTAGGATAATAATTGTCAGTCACTGCTTTGTCTTTGTACGAAATTTGAAAAGTACATTTGGACTCAGAGAGTTCTTTTCTGATGTCTACCATTAGTGGAGATTCGTTTTGCTAAATCAAATATTCAAATTGAAAATCCTCTGCTAGCATTACAGATGTGAAAAACAAATTGTTCCTTAAAGTACCAACTGAAAAAAAATTCTATCATAAATGTGAAAAGAGTTCTTCAAAAAGGGACTTCGATCAAAGAGCTGGAATTTATTCTTATGGTGATCATCCATTAGAAACTAAATAGATGGTTTAAAAAAAAACACGTAAATGTCTTTCATTATGGGAAAAAAATGAATTCTTGGATAATTTTACTTCAGTGTGTTGCTGTTTTCTAATTAAACCCGATTAGAATCAATTCATTTTATCATAGGCAGTTTGTTTCTGTACCATCTTTATTTCAAAGCATTTTTTTGTGTTCACAATTCTAAACTCTATGATCTGCAAAGATGCAAATTGTGAATTCTGTAAGAGTCGTATTTATATTAGTTTTGGTAATAGAAAAGAGCAAGGAAAATGGATTCTTTTTTTTCCCTTCTGAACTGATGAATCTCTATATGGAGAATGGATGTGTATTGATGGGTCTGCCACTAATTCTATAGCCACGTCTTCAAAGCAAGCACCATTTCATTGCATTCCTGGGAAGCTATATTTTTGTGTTTGCTTCCTTTTGACAATGGTTTTGTTAACACTGGGCTGCTGATCCCTCCCTAAAGTAAGCTAGTTTGCTGAGCAATACAGTTTGACAAATGCTTATTAGAAAAAGCTATACTCTTAAGATTTACTTGACTGAACTGTCCCATTGATTGTCATTAATTATCGTGTTTATTCGCAAACAAGCTTCTATGTTCACTTGTCATTTCAGCAATTTGGATATTGATTGAATCCATTTGGTTGTGTAACACCCACATTGAGGTTCTCTTGAAAACTTGTCAAAAGGTAGAAAAGATTATACTGACAATCAACAGAACAGCATTTTATTTAAATAGTCTTTTCAGGAGAAGGAAATACAGTGGTTTCCAAAAGGAATGAGCCAGAAGAATAGAAATCATTTGCCAGCGGAAGGCATACTTGAGATTTCACATAGAAAGAGATAGTCAGTAAATAGCACTTTTTTTTTAAGTAAATTTACCTAAAATTTCAAAGAACAAAAAATACACTTAAACCTGCCAGGCTTCAGGCATGGGGTTTCAGGTCTTGTAGGGTAATACCCTGTCAGCATTAGCTTTTAGCAAGAACCTAGCTTCTGGCAAGAAGCATTTATCAAATGGCACAGTGGGGAGATTGAAGGAGTACTGGATGAAAGTCACAAATCCCATGTCCTGCCCCAGGCTCTGTCTCTTAGCTGTGCTCTTATCAGGACCTTGTGCAAGGTGTTTAGTGAATTTTATCTCACCAAAGATACCATTGAATGTAAGATGCTCCATTGTATCCTGTGCTGAAGAAGGAAAAACACTGACAAACCAAAGCCCATTATCTGTTATAGGGTGAAATTTCTGAAGTGCTAAAGGTGTAAAAATAAAAGCACCCTAAAAATCAAATGTGGCTATTTCGTTGAGCTTTAATTTACTTATTTATCTATAAATGGAGATCTGGTTAGCTCAGTAACCATTTAACATGAATTCCTTGGGATGTTAACAGGTATAGTGTCAAAAAGAAATTTTTATAATAAATAAGATATACAAGAATACATAAGTGTTCATTTTTATATGTAATATAAGTTATTACTTTATAAAAATAATAAAAGCAATATTAATTTAAATCTATGATATCTGATATACCCTTTTGGGTACCTTTGAGAACAAAACTCGGCTGTCTAATCCTAGTGCAACTGCTAACTGCAGTCTCCAGTCTCCAGTCCTCACTGTCTCCCTTCACACTCTGCCTCTAAGGAGTAGAACTGTAACTTGGGCTGCCTAGTCGGAGTCCCCCTATCCCTGTCTACAATGATGATCTGAAGATGGGCTTATGAACCAAACAAAACTATTTAGATTCTTTCCTAATTGCATGTGAGTTCCAGGAGAAAAGCTCTTTGTGGTTGGGTTTCTCAACTGGGAGAATATTCATCTGGTGGCACTAGTATTCATTTTATATAGCCATTGGAAAAGCCTGATGGGGAAATGAAGCCAACTAGGTAATAAGAAGTATGAAGAGGAAGCGATTGCTTTGAAGACATTATTTGCATCCTTGAATCTTGTCTTTGCTGAGGCTAGATCATCAACACTGGTCAGTGCATTGTATGAACTCATAAATTTCCTTTTTGCTTAAAGATGCTTGACCTTGTTTCTTTTCTCTCTCTCTCTCTCTCTCTCTCTAGCAATTAAAGCATTCTGACTAATATAGAATCAGATATAAAAGTGCATTCAACAACTCTGCATGGTGAAGGTCAGTGCTACTTTCAAAGGAACTGGTTTCCAAACTAAGTTATCTTTTATACATGGACACTATGTACTAAATTTTTAGTTGATTAGAGTAATGATGACTAGTTATTTGTTTTTATATATGTGCTCAGTATACAATGTTCCTGGCATATAGTCATGACTCCATTAATGTCTTGGTGAATGAAAGAATTATATGAATTTTTAATGTTTGAGTAGGAAAGAGATCAATGAAGAGGTTATAGGATGTGTGATTCATTCCAAACATAATATGTTAACCAGAATTTTCCAAAATGCATTCCAAGAATCTCTAATTCATTTGGAAGCTATTAACTGTTTCTTCAAAACAAATGATTCGAGTTCATTGCCAAGTATAGTATGTAGCTTATAGTAAATGATCAGAATATATCATTTACTTCTGTGCTTGACCTCCTAGTAGTAGTTCCTTGATTGCTTTTTTTGAGTTTAAAAAGAGATCAATGGTTAAACTTATTTTATCTCATACTGTTTGTTTGATATCATTCCTGAAATCTTCATAAATGACTATATGGAACACATTTCCAATCTACTTGACTTGTTTCTCTGACTTCTGCGTAAGTAATCTAGCTTTGCTATTCAAATTGCTGGTGTCCAGGGATACCTGTGTGACCAGTCCTTAAGCCTCCCAACTCTTGACTTGGCTCTGGTCATGACCTCCCTTTTGGGGCTCCACGCTCAGCAGGGATTCTACTTCCCCTCTCACTCTCCTTCTGCACCTTCCCACTGCCCATCCCCCCCCCCAACAAATAAATAAATCTTTAAAAACAAAAACAAAAACCACAAAGTGCTGGTGCCCAAAACTGTTGCTGCTCCACTACCAGATAAAGAACTTGAGTCAAAATACAAATCAGTGCACTTCCTCTGTCATCAGGGAAAATGTCAGTTGAACTAAGCAGTGAGCTCAGTGATGATGTTGATTTATTTTTTCGCTGGAGCTTCTTCCTGTCAAAGACCAGTAACAAGTGATTGGTGGGTCTGTACTTAAAGTAGCAGTGATCTATAGAACAATATCAAGTTATTATCGGGAGCAACTGGGGATAGGCCAAGGACTTGAGGCTAAAACATTTAGAAATCTCTATCTTGGAAAGCTCCTCTTCAGTGCTTAGAACCTGCAGAGGCAATCAGTATAGCATATGTGTGGATGCAGATGCTAAATCCTCTCAAAGTTATAGGTCACCAGGACCCAGCATCTATTATGCCTAATTTGTTCACCTTATTTCTGCACATACATGACGACTCGACCACGGGTCATCTCTACTAATACACATACACCCCAAATTACATTATCTCAACTTCCTACAAAAGGGTGTGTTCATTCCTATGGGTTGCTTATAATCTATATTGGAGTTGGACTTACTCATACTATTTGTTCAACTTCCTTTGCTCACTGTGGGTGACCCCATTGTTAGGTAGGTCTTTATCCTCAAACCAGGCAGAATCTTTAGAAACTAATGTTGCTGGTGCCCTTTGTACTCCCCATGGGAGACCAATGCTCATTTCCTGTTTAAGAGAGAAAGGGTCTTCTTCAGCTAGAATGAGAGGAAGTGCCCATATGGACTTAGCTCTCTGCCCTTAGGAGGAAGTTCTGAACTAAAAGCAATAAGCTATTTCATCTCACAGTAGTAGTTTTGTCCTATACACATTGTCTTTATACTGTCTCTGAAATGAATTTCTCAATTCCATTTAGGTACAAGTGGAGCAGACTGTACTATCTGCATTGCCCTCCCTTGTTCAGGCTTTCCACTGCCTTAATATCCATCGATGTGCTTAATTTTCAATCTTTGTCCATTTATTTTGTTCTGACCTAAGTCAGATATTCACTCTCAAATTCTTCCAGGTAGTTGGAATGTATACGATATGTTTCCAAATAGTAAAAGAGAAAAATAGTCATACAGTTCTGAATCATATATATATATATATATATATATATATATATATATGATTTAAAAAGAGCCAAGCCTGAGAAGGAAGGTTTTCCTTTGGCAAGAGGTAATTAGAATTATAATGAGCATTTATTAAGTGGTTTCTTTATGCCAGTACCATGCTGAGTGCATGGCTTATATCATTTATTTTGATAGTCACAACAACTCTGTAATGCTATTATCCCCATTTTATAGATAAGAAAACTGAGATTCAGGGGCACCTGGGTGGCGCAGTGGGTTAAAGCCTCTGCCTTTGGCTCAGGTCATGATCCCGGGGTCCTGGGATCGAGCCCCACATCAGGCTCTCTGCTCAGCAGGGAGCCTGCTTCCTCCTCTCTCTCTGCCTGCTTCTCTGTGATCTCCGTCTGCCAAATAAATAAATAAAATCTTTTTTAAAAAAAGAAAGAAAACTGAGATTCAGCGGTTAAATAACTTGCGTAGGCTGGGCTTTATCTCATGCCTTTTAAACTCTGAGGATAATATTCTTAAATATTAATCTGTTATATATACCAATAATACCAAATGAGTGGATGAGAAATGCATGTTGTTAGCCATCTTTATAAATGCAACCTTCTCTAATTCATTCTGGATTCACAGCCAGGTATTTCCTGAAGAAGTCTATATTTAAGAAGTATTATGTGTGGGGACGCCTGGGTGGCTCAGTGGGTTAAGCATCTACCTTTGGCTCAGGTCATGATCTTAGGGTCCTGGGATCAATGGAGCCCAGCATTGGGTTCCCTGCTCAGCAGGGTGTCCGCTTCTCCCTCTTCCTCTCCTTCTGTGCGCTCTCTCTCTCAAATGAATAAACAAAATCTTAAAAAAATATATTATGTGTATATATCGAAATGTGTCTCCCTCCTAATGATCTGGTGTTACATACCATTCCTGCAGACTCGAGGTAAGAAACCTAATGTACAATTCAATCATTACACTGCAGAAAATGAGAACAAATCGGTATCAATCCAAAGAATATTCATTAAATAATAGACTTTTTAAATGTATTTCGTAATGGGAAAATAATCAATATGTCACTTTTGTGGGATTTTTCACAGCTGGATGGTTCCTGAAATACAAAATTTTATAGGGATTATACTTTTCCTATATACTACCAGTTAACTATTTACACATAAATACCAGCTTTGGGATGGTTGAGGGATTTCAGGGTAGAAGTCTGCTATCAAGCATATGCAGAGCTTCCTTTCCCTCCTCCTCCTTCCAGGTTTTGGTGCCATATTGAGAACTTATAATTAGGTCCTAACGACAAGCCTGCCAAGAATTTATTTTCAATTTCCATGCTTTGCTATCTCAGCTGTTTCAAATTACATATATCTAAGCTGTAGGAAACGTGTTATCCTAAATGTTCTGGGGATTGATTTTTTCCAAGTATTTCCAACCTTTTGTTTAGGAATTATAAAAGTTAACTGAGAGAATCCCATCAACGATTGTGACCATCCATCAAGATTTTATACACATTGGCAACACACTAGGCATTTTTAGTATTCACCTCATCAAATCTTCACAGTAATTCTACAGTTCAGGTACTTTATACCTCCTTTCAGGGAAGAAGAAACTAAGCTAGGGCTGCTGAATAAATTACTGGTTATTCTACCTTATGACTTGGTTTGTCTGATTTCAAATCCAAGCTTTTATGTACTGCGGTACACTTCTGCAAAATCTATTTCAGACTTCTATATCTGGCTTACCAGTCTTCCTTTTATTTCTGGAGGGAGTTAGTATTATCCCTGTTTTGTGAATATAGAATATAAAATTTTGTAGGATTCTGTGACCTGCTAAAAATCACTTATCTGAGACATGAGAGAGTGGGAACATAATTTCCTTCTACTTTTTTAAATATAGTAGCTTATTGATTATTACATTCTTTGCAAAAGAAATTAGTCTATATTTGAAAAAATGTTATCAGATTAATAAGGTAAAATGCACTTACTTGAATTGTAATCTTATGAAATATGGGCTTATATATATTAGTCTCAGTACGTGAAACTAGCAGATACGTACCAATAGGGTGATTCACTACTACAGGCAACCATAAAGCCATTGAAAATTAGTTTTTTTTTTTCTTTTTGTTAGGAATGCAAGATATGAAGTAGAATGCTTGGTTATTTTGAAATCCCAGTGAGTTTTCTCATCTCCCTATAAGGAAGCATTGACTTTATGGATCTGAGTGCCCACTGGGGTCAGGTTGGTAGGTAAACCTGGTCTTCTATGTGGCAAGAAGTCTCCTTCCTCAGCCTCTAATACCTAGCATCTCTCCAGGGTCTTTGAGGATTCCTGGGACTTGGGCTTTAGGGGACACATGACTGACATGTGAGTAGGGGAGTGTGGGCTAAGCAGGAAGTCCAGAACACAGGCTTTGGGAGTCCCTGTCTTCACCCTAAAGTGGTCACTAGTTCCCTCTATTATTCTTCCTCCTTCTCCTCCCTGTTTTTTTCTACCTTATTTTTTCACTTTTTTCCTTCCTACAAAGAGTAACAAAAAGAGAGAGAATGTCTTTTTAAAAAAGTCCTTTAGTGTCTGGGTGGCTCAGTTGGTTAAGCATACAGACTCTAGGTTTCAGCTCAAGTCATAATCTCAGGGTCCTGAAATCAAGCCCTGCCTCGGGCTCTGTGCCCAGCTCCAAGTGGGCTTGAGGGATTCTCTGTCTTACTCTCCCTCCCTCTCTGCTCCTCCCCCTGTGCTCTTTCCCTCTCTATCTCTCCCTAAAATAAATTTTTAAAAAATGTTTTTTAAAAAATCCTTTAGTGAGTTAGGAGGAAATGTTTTATCTCTCTCGCTAAAATCCTTCCTAATCACCACTTCATAGTGGAACTCTTGGCAGTTTTCCACTTGCTCCCCTATAATTCATCTTTTTCTTAGTTCCTTACCTCCTGCCTACAATAAGGAGTTCCTGAAGCCAATCAAACCTGGGGGTGCAGTCTAGTGCTCCTTTTCAGGCCCCAATTGTTTCTTCCCTCCATGCTCACAAATGAAAACCAGCCGCTAAAATTGTTTGGTACTTTTCAATCATGTCAGCTAGGAGTCTATCAGCTCCAACCCAAAACACTGCTGACCGTGGTTGAGTCCCTTATATGATGCGCCATTCCATATGTGCAGAGGAATAATGAACTGTAGATACAGTGCCTCCATTTCTCCTTGATTTTCTCACTTCTGTCCTTTGTCATGAATTAGCTTTGACCTTAGCATGAATTCTCTCAGGTATCAAGATGATTCCCAGTAGCTGTTACAGCAGTTCTCTGTGTTTGTGTATCCTATCACTGATTCTACGTGCTAGCCCCATGTACCTGGACACATACATATGAACAGATACCGTGGCTATGGATGTAGTTAGACCATTGATACATCATAAAGCAGTGGATATAGAGACAGACATAATAGATGATATATATATAGAGAGAGATAAAATAATAGATATAATTACAGTTACATCTATATATCCAACACTTATCCCAGTGTATCACACATAGTAGGCCTTACTGCATTCTTATTACATGAATGGGCAAAAAAGGCCACATTAGACTCCTAATCCCAGAGACTTAATATTTATTTTCTGCCCTCTGAGTGAAATCTGAGCCCTAATTTGTTGGAGTCAGTATCTTCCCAATTTATTGAGATATCCGGGCTCTGTTGATTCAGATTTTATCTTCACCACATTCTAATTTTAAAGAGCTCATCAACTCACTACTCTCCACGTGAACACTGACTCTTCGATTACCCTTAAAGCAGGGAACTTATCAGCTCAGGTATCTCTCAGAAATCTAAGTCAAAACTATCTTTCCATAACTTCTACCCACTTATTCTAGTTATACTAATTCAGCACTTTTCCTCCAGAATAAAAAAAGATGAATGCTACCTGAAGGATTATTGTCCCCACTGAACACATGTTCCTGTCTTTGGATCCCCATGAAAGCATCTTTACAAGTCTTCCTTAACCTCAATGGATGATCCCTGGGAGAGAGAACATTTAAAAGCTGTGACTCTAAACCAGAAATTGCCCCAAATACTTTGCCGCAGGGACTTCCGTCATTTTATTTTGGAGAAATGTTTTTTACCCCACTTTTATTCCCCCTTTTGCTGGGTAAAATTTGAGAAGACCTCAATGCCTCATATGATGGCAATTCAAAACCTTCCTCAGAAGAAAATCTGTAACACCTGTCTAAAATTTCTGACCTGGCATAAAGTAGAAACTGTTGCTTCTGTCTTTCCTTATGTGTCTGTTTCCTGCGATAGTGGGAGAGGTGGCACGGAGGCTGCAGTCAAAACCTTGTAACAGAGGCTCAAGACGAACACCATTAATGACATTTGCTGCACACTTGTGGACTGTAAGAGGAACTTCATAAACATTTATTTCCCCAAACATAAGAGAATCATAAAGTCCCCAATCACTAGACTGAGCAGCACTAATCTAATTTCATTACTTGCCATGGAACAATGGGGCTAAGAGGCTATTAAAGTTGTCCAAGCATGATAATTTCTCATGATAAATAGCCAGAAAAAAAGGGAGTGCTGCTCGGGGACCTGGGGTTGGGAGATAAGGGCCACTGAAATGGTAAGACTGTCACAACCTGTAAGCAGTCCTCTTAGATCAACGCATCCACTTCGTCATGCACTACTGAAGGGTTAGGGTTCCACACAAGAACTCCAAAGCCCTGTGCTTGCTTCAGAGCCTCATTTATTTTTATTAAGAGCAGATGGAGGCAGAAGTCCTCTGAGCACTTTATTATCGCACTGCTATTCACTGAACAGCAGCCAGTAGAACACAGAATAGAGATTTTGTCCATCTGTTCATTTGCCTCTCCTTCCAGTCTCCAGGGCAGAGCAAGCAATTGAAGTATTCGTGTCAATGAGCATAATTAAAGGTCTGAAATGTTTTGTAGTATTGTATTTTTATATAGATTGCATAATGCTATTGAGAGTAATTTCTGTCACATCTAAATACATTTAGCATATAAATACATTATTATCTTGTACAGGATACCGATAATTTGTTTATCACCTGTAGCTAAGTGCATACCTCAAAAGCGATTTCTTTTGCTTTTTCTTATTTTATCTTCTATAAATACTTTTACTCCATGGGCCTTTTAGAAGCTTAGTATGCTCTGTTTATTCAGCTGAATGAAGAGTCAGGTGGGTAGAATGTATTTTTCATCTTCAGCAGATGTTCTTTTATTTTTTAGATGTGTCTCTGTGACGAGCCAACTATATTTACACATTTGTCTACAGAAAATCATACAGTTCACATAAAAACTTATTTTGGGGGATGCCTGGGTGGCTCAGTCAGTTAAGCGGCTGCCTTTGGCTCAGGTCATGATCCCAGGGTCTTGGTATCTAATCCCACATTGGGCTCCTTGCTCAGCGGAGAGCCTGCTTTTCTCTCTGCCTCTGCCTGCCACTCTGCCTGCTTGTGCTCTCTCTCTCTCTTTCTGACAAATAAATAAATAAAATCTTATTTAAAAAAACAGCATAATTTTTTTCAATAGTAGAAATTCTCTAGTTTTATATAACTAATTTTATATAACTAAGTTTTATATAACTAATTCCTGGGCTACATACATCATGCAAGAATTTCATTGCCCTCCCTTCCCCCCCAAAACAGTATTAATTTTGGGAGTTGTGTTTCTGACCAAGGATTCAACACCAAATATCTTACCTTTATTTATTTATTTGAGAGAGTTGAGAGAGAGTGTGTGCCTGTTGGAGGGGGGGCTGGGAAGGGGGGGGAGAGGGACAAGCAGATTCTGCACTAAGCTCCCAGCCCTACGCAGGGCTCAATTTCACAATCCTGAAATCATGACCTGAGTGCTGAAATCAAGGGTCTAAGGCCACCCAGGTGCTCCTCAACACCGGTCAAAAAATAAATCAGAAAAAGACATACAGTGTAAGTTTGTTTGGGCATCTACAATAGTTCAACAATATTTTGATGCTTAAAATATAACATTACAAAGTTCTGTGTTGTACAATAGGATGTTTGGCTTATAAAAACCTATCTTCTTTGTTTCATAATGAGTATGTCAACAAATAGCTTCTCATTTGAGGATTAGAGGAGAAGCAATATAAACTCATACACTGCAATGATATCTCTTGCTGTGCAGCCCTTTTGTGGTTAAGTAGCTCAGATAGTGTAGATTTTGTTGGCTTCAGGCATGATCCTTATTCATTTAAAATCCTGGGTGGATTAATGACCTCTGTGACCTAAGGTGACTTCACAAAGGCAGCCATGACTGTAAGGGGGAGTGCATGGTCTCCTTCAGGTGGCTGTAAATACTAGCTGGTTATCAAATAATCTTAAGTCTTCTCATTGAGGATGTTAAGGGCAGAAAAGAGTATAAATTTTGTCAAGTTATGAAAAATATACTCAGGTAGGCTATGGGCTATGAAATACTTTTTGAAAGTTACTGTAATTTCCTTTATTTGGGTTGACTTTTTCAAATTTGGGAAGTAAATAGCTTCGCTTCATAAGAAAAACTGGCAATGTACTGCAAGTCAGCCAGTCTCTCAAGAGTCTGACAATTTGCTTTGAATTTTGAGAGTTCAGCAACTGAGAGGTGGCTATGAGGCAGTCTAAAATAAAGGACTAAAAGACGGTCAAAACTGTGTAATTTTTGATGCCTAACTTTGGTCTTTATGCTCACTTGGATGAAATGCTGATTAAGCATATATAGTGAGTCAAGGAGAAAGTACCCAGCACTATGATCCACGTAACACACCACTTTCAAAATTAGTATAATCTTATTGTGTTATCAATCAGATCAATCAGAACTGATCCTATGAACCATTCAGTTTCATCACTGATATGTATTCAGCTCTCATGATGTTCCAGATAATATTCTGTGGGAGATAGATATTTATATACACATATGTATCTATATATACATATATATCTACACATACATATTATATATAATGTATATGTCTGTATGTTATGAGTACTTATCACTACCCTTCAGTCCCTGGGTGCCTTTCCCACCAATACACAGGAGTATAGGTATGGTAAAATTATATATGTGCACAAAATAGAAAAAACATAAAATGGTGCTCCCTGAAAATATAAAAATTTTCACATTTGACCTATAGCTTGAAATGGTTAAAACTAGACTTATGCTTCTGACCTATCAGTCTACTTAATGCCCCATAAAGCTTTACGAGGGTCTTTAAGAAATGGAGCTTGGAACTCTCAGCGGAGAAACTGCCTGTGGATTATCGCTTTGAGTGGTGCCATTCCTTGCTGTATCACCTTCACAAGCTACCAGATGAAGATGATTATGTACCGTGGGCTGCTCTCTGGGAGAGCACTGCATCTGTGCAAAAGAAATTATTAACAAACTTCCTGGGAGAGAAGCTGAGATACTCAGGGAACCCGAGGGTGTTCTAACTTTCCTGTGTGAGACAGAGGTGACCATTCTTGGCTTCACTTTCAGGATCCTGAAAGAGCAAGCAAGGCAGGGAAAACAGATGGGGTCAGGGACTGGGGCAAGATTGAGGACTCTGCAATCTACTCTAAAGGAATTTAAGTGAGTTTGAGATAGTGAGAAGTGTTGTTGGAATAAAGTCTAGGAACTAAGGTGGTATGTGCAGATACTATTGTAATCTTAATCAGAGAAGATTGAGGGAAACTAGCTCTGGGACATTCAGGCCATATGAAAACAGATGTATACCATGGAGGCCTTTCTCATCAAGTTATTCCACTGTGGGCAACCTATTGTTCCCCTCTTTTCTACCCCAAATTTTGCTTCTCTCGTGGGGCTCCATATCTTGTAAGTGCAAAATCACCCATTTACTTGCTAACAATAGAAACCTTGGAGCTCTCTGCACCCCTGCTGGATTCATTGAGTCCAAAGTCCTGGCCTCCCACCACATCCTCTGAATGGGTCCCTTCTCTCATCCTTGTCACTCCATTCAAGTTCCCATCAGCTCTTCCCTGGAGCATGCAACAATCTTGTCCTCCCTTACCAAACCCTTCCCTTTCTTCGCTCCTCCCAAAGATGCTGTTCTATATAAAATACAGACCTGGGCATGTCTCTCTATTTCTTAAAAAAGTTTCCATAGTGCTAATGGCCCTTGAGAAGGCCATCAAAAGACATAGAATGTCCTTCATAGACCCACCTGGTGCACCCATGCACCATTTGTCTTCGATTTTTGTTACCACACTTCACACACTCCATGTCCTAGCCAGAAGGACTATTTTGCTATGCCTCATAAAGGTCCTGTCCTTTCCTGACTCTCCTTTGATCTCCTTGCCTGAAATTCTCCTTATCCTGTCTCTGCAGCCTATATCTGACTCCTTCTTTAAAGGCTGGCTCAAATGCCATCCCATCCATCCAGCCCGCTCTGACCTGTCCTTTTTCTGAACTTCTATTATGATTCACACTAACCATTTTTCAAGACTTTAGGGCCTGACTAAGATATAAATTGTGGCCTAAGGTCTTTCTCAGCCCTTTTCCCTCTGCCCTACCTCCTCATCTTCCCACAAACTGGTGGGAAGTTTCACACATCCCTGATGCTGGCATGATAGTTTTGTGTACCTCTCTATGGTAGCCTGTAACACTTTGTAGTATAATTAGTTGTTTCTGTGTTGTAGAATTGTTGTACCTGTCTAATTATTGCTCCTTGGATGTAAGTTCCCGGGCTCATTCTTACTTAAATCTCTAGAGCCTGTCACAGTGGCTGGCTCATTGCAAACACTTAGTTATTTCATAAGGAAATGAATGGATGGATCAGAAGAGGGAAGGGAATAAAAACAGAAGTGTCATTTTATATTCTTCAATTTGCCAGACTATCTTGCAACATTTTAGGTGCCAGAATGTGGAAAATTTCCATTATTCCTTCCCTGGCTTGAGAAAGGCAGTTTCCTCTGTTGTTTTTACTAGCTTTGAGACACAGCATTAACAAGCTACAATTAATCAAGTAATTCTAATGGCAAATTATCTTTAAAATTCTTCTCTTCCAGTAACTTTGATTACCTTTGAGGACTGGAACAATGTATCATGCATTAACTTCCTATTTTGCCATATCCCCTAGCATAAAATTTGGAAAACTGTAAGAGTTCCATAAATGATTGATCCATTGTCATTAGACTGGACTGTATCCCACAGATATAGGGGAGGGTGATATTTGACATCCTTTTCAGGCTATTTCTTGGCTCTTTACCATGTAATGCCAGCATGTAAAAATAGAAATGCTTCCAAAACACTGAATATATAGTCTGTGTTTTGCCGACTTGTAACAAAATTGTAAGCAGCCTATCTATCACCAGAAGAAGGTATTTGACTTAACTTGGATTCAAATGCAGGGAACAATCGAAAGACCTTTTTCAGCAAGGATAACCTATTGACATGTGAGAAAGAATGATAAATCTGTTCCTAAAAGGCCTAGGATTGTTCTTCCTGTGAAGAATTTTAAATGAGAAAAGCTGAGAAAGAACTAATGTGGCCTTTCAGTTCATATCATTGTTACTATCATGTAGAATGTGAAAAATATCATGTAAATTTATTGATTGAATTGTGTAGTCAAAAAGGAGCTAACCAGAGGAAACACATGTCCATAATTCTTTTTTTGTATGCAGTATTTTAAGGGCTGTAGTTCTAAGAATTTCTGTTGATTACAATCAACAATGTTTTAAGTGCCTGTTGTTTGATTTATTTAATTTTCATTCTTTCATCCACAGATGGTATTTCTTCTTTCATTCAACAAAGATTTACTGGCAGACATTATTTGCTCTTATTTTTATTTATTTTTTTCTCACTTAGGGTCTCATCAAAATCATGCCATTATATTTTAGTGAAAAGTGACCTATTTAAGTAAATGTTTAGTGTAATTAAGATATTAATTAACCAGAACCCTCTGAATTGCAAAACATGAAAAGCCAACTCAAACCAAAATGAGACTTTATCCCTTCATATAACCAGACACTTCAAAGAATAACTCCCATTCAGGCAATAACAAATCCAGGATCCGTATCATCTGCATAAAATCAAGAAGCTGTTTTTCTCAAGCTCTTGTCTCTGCTTTCCTGGCGTTATTCCCAGGACTCCTCTCTAGACATATTCCAACTCCAGGAAAAGAGAGCAATGTCTTGCAAAATTTTAGCAAATGTAATGGGATCAACTCTCATTAGATCGTTTTGGTGGGAGGGGATGTTATATATTCTTCTAAGCTTATTACTTAGAAGGTCAGGAGGATGGAAAAGTCAAATGGGTTAAACTGGGATGATTTATCTAACCTTTAACCAAGGAGTAAGATTAGCTCCATGTAAACTACATGGATTGGGAATGGGGGAAATATAGTTTCATAAGAGGATGTGAGGTGCAAGGGAAAAAATTATCTATGCTAGGAATATGATCTATAGCTACCTCATTTTGTAAGTTATCCTCCAGTACCAGAAAACCAGAACACATTTAAATCACATGAATTATTCAAGTAAGCCTATTTTATGTTTTGAAATTCATTTATTTTAGTTTGGACATAACTCATTATTTTTGGTTTGAATTTATTTAGTTTAAATAAATTGAACTTTAAAAATTTTTAATAAAATATAAGTTTAGGGGCACCTGGGTGGCTCAGTGGGTTAAGTGACCGACTTTTGATTTCAACTCAGGTCATGATCTCAGGGTCCTGGGATCAACCCTGCATTAGGCTCCATGCTCACCTCACTGGGGAGTCTACTTCAGGATTCTCTCTCTCCCTCTGCCCCTCCCCCTGCTCGCTCACATGTGCACACTCTCTCTTTCTCTAAAATAAATAAATCTTAAAAAATAAAATATAAGTTTAAAAGTCTCTCACACACACACACACACACACTCACACAGAGAATTCAAAATCACATTTCTCTCCAATCTATGTAGTATGTAAAGCCGTACACCAAACAAGAAGAAGGGAGCATGATCATTTAGCAGTTCTGTGAAATATAATTTTATGAAAGCTCTGTGAAGTCATACTTAACCATTTCCTGTTTTGCCCAAACTAGATGTCAGTTTTTCTACCTTTGAACTCTCTTGGCACTTAGAAGATCTCGTACAGCACCTACCACGTTCTACCTTGAATTATAAACATTTGTGTACTTACCCTAGTGCCGAAGGAGATGATAAGGCAATTTGGAAGAGATTTCTTTTTTTTCATCTATTCTACGTATCCTGTTAATATTTGATAGTGGGCTTTCATTAGGTGTCATCAACATTAGGTGTCAAAATATTATGTTAAATGTAATTTATTCTTTTCCTTTTTAGTAGAGCCCTATACAAACCTAGGTGTATTTCTTTATTACTAGAAGATGGAAGTTTTAGCATGTTTTTATTGAGTATGCATCGTATGAGGGCCATGGGCTAAGCATGTATGTTGTTGTTATAGATTTTAATTCCTTGAACTATAAATTCCATCTTGCAGGGGCCTTGTTTATGTAGGTTCACCAATGCTTTCTCAGGGCCTAAACCGGTAAGTTTGTAACAACACTTTAGAACAACGGTTCTCAGTCAAGGGCAATTTTCCCCTCTGAGACCTTTGGCAATGTCTGGAGACATTATTCTTGTCATAACTGTGGGAGATTTTACTGTCATCTGGTGGATAGAGGTCAGAGATGCTGGTAATCATCCCACAATGCCCATATTAACTCCCCACAACCAAGAATTATCTGGCCCAGAGAGTGTGCCAACAGTGAGAAAACTTGTTTTAAAATAATAATTTTAACTGTATGCACATAAGAAAACTAATGTTCAGAAGGGATATAAATTCTCCTCGACTATATCAGTAATAAATTTCAAAGCAAATTTTAACCAATTTTTTTTCTCGTTTCCTGCTGCAGAATTACCTATCAGTTTTGCATAATTATATGTAAATATGAGGCAGTATTGCCCGGTATAATTTAGAAAACTAAATAGGATGTCATCTAATTAATTACCACCAGTTTCATATAGTTATATGTTGTTTTGGTTAACTATGGCAAAGCAATTAGGATGTTTTAAAAATCAAACTAGTGGACAGGATTAAGGAAACGATTTTACACTAAAAGTCTATTTAACTTTTATCTTTGATCTAAAAGCCAAATGGGCCTAGAAAAGACGATACCTCTTCTTAAAGTTTTTATCATACTCTTTACTATGAGGACCGGATTTATTAGAGTCAGACTACACTACTATATCAAAGTTCCAGTCAGATTTCCTGAAGGTTTTATGAAGCCAGGGATAAAGTCCTAAAATTCATCTTTACTAATCAAGTTAAAGGAACCATTTCTCACCTCTCCATAAGAGGTTACATCATAGGGCATATTGGGTATATTCATGGTTCTAGGGCAAGAAACACCATAGAAATAAGAGCTACTTTGAGTGTGCAGAACACCCCATTGCAGTCATAACTACATAGGAAAGGAAGAGGTCTACATTTCTTTTTGATAAGTATCTTTCCACTTTCTTCAATATCTGAAAGTTTAATCAGATCTACAGAGGGGCTCCAAAAAAAAGTTATATTAAGAAGTAATCCATCTGTTGAATTGAAGCCAGAGTGCAATAGGGGACATAACTATAAAATATTTAAGGACTACTGTCATTATTAGAATGGGCATAGTATTATTGTTCAGTGGTGTTCACCTCATAATATTTAAGCACCCTGCACATAGTAACAGACCTTGAGGGCAAAGGATACACAGGACCAGTGTGTGAAGGAAATTTGTTGTCATTATAGGGCAGTCTCAAAGGCCAGGGAACAGTGGATAGTTTTTAAGAAGAGACATGTGAGATCTGTGTCTTCTGCAGATTGCTTCAGCAACTTTTGAAAGGAGCAAAAGGGGTGAAATTGAATAAAATTATTGTGAACAGCAGCTATACATTTTAATGATACTATTTGAATGTGTGCACGTGTAGATTTAATTCTTTTATTTGCTTTAGTGGTTGTCTATACACATGAGCTGCAATATTCTCTGGTTCATTTGCAAAAAAAAAAAAAAAAGTTTCCCATGGTTCACTCACACTTAATGATTACTGCTTTACCTGTAGGTTTTTATTACAGAATGAATGTGGGTTAATATGCATTAATAATGATTAGCTACTACCAGGTTTATTATTTATAACATGTCTCTTGGTCTACCATACCAGTATATGGGAATATAATATGTATTCAAGAAGTTTTTGACAGTAAGAAAAATGCCAAGAAGAAAAATACAGAGCACTACAAGAACGGCAGAGTGACAGGATAATCTGACCTAGCTGGGAAAGAAGGATGGATAAAGTCCTTCCCAAGGAACTGATAGTAAGGCTAAGGGGGAAAGTCCAAGTAAGAGCTGGTAAGTCAAGGAATTGGAGGAAGGGAGGGGGAGATTTAAGTGTTTCAGTCCAACCAGGAGCATCTGTACTACCCTGAGACCCAAAGCATCTTGGTGCATTAGGAACTGAGAGAAGTGGAGTGTACATTCTACGGTGAAATAACTCTCCGTGAAGACAACCCCTCCTGCACAAACTCAACTGCCTTACCGAGGAAGTGGGACTCTAGACTGAAAGCATGAAACAACTGTTTTCTTTTTCCCAAGTTCTTCAAACTTGCTCTCTCAATGTCATCCTTTTGCTGCCCCTAAATGAAAACACAGATTCCAAAGTTTTTTTTTTTTTATTTCTCTGAACCATAAGTCTTATCTCAATCACAAAAAGATCCATCCCAGAGCAGTAATTGGAACTTCGAGATAAAGTCAGATTAGGGTTTCCCCCTGGCTTTTTCTAGTTCTGGACTGACTCACGCTTGGACATCTCAGAGTGGCATAGTTATCTTCTTATCATTTCTCAGTTCTACCTCCATAGCTTGTGGGAGATTTAATGCTAGGTCCTGTTTTTATCAGTCTCTGGTTTCTCTGGAAGCACTTAGCTCCTCTCCCTAATTGCAGGAGAATGGTGAAAGTCTCAGTACCGCATGATCTTTCCACCAAAAACTCCGGTTTTCCTCTATGGGTTTGAACAATGATCACTGTTGCTGAGAATTAGGTTGGCAGACCAGACTCTGGGCAGATCCCACATGGATGGTCTAGCATCTCACTTTAGGTTGTGGATGTACTTGGCCTTTGGTGTTTTGGCCAAAAGTAAGAATGAAAGAGTCCCATGTATTATATCCTTGCTACTTCACCAAGGGGAAGAATGGCAAGAATTGTAGGCAGGAGCCAGACAGTGCTAAGTCTTATAAGCATGCCATTAAGAATATAAAGGAAATAATTTATGAAGTCAAGATGTATTGAGATCTTTAAAATTCTAATACATATTAAGCTCTGCACTGGAATTCCATGGCTCCCAAATGTTTTTGACAAGACTCATTTTAAAGGAACAACTAGTACCACTTGGTTAATGGTGCTGCTGCTCTCTTTCATGACTGCTATGGCCCTGTTTAAAGAACATCTAGGAACATCAATGTATCTGTAATTCACCCAGACTTATTATCTTTTACTGACAATTATAACCAATATAAAATGACTCTACTAGGACTTTAGAAGATTAATAGTTCATAAGGGCATGAATTTAAACCAAGTCAGTTTATTAAACAATGTTTATAAATGTAATCCAAGCCCTTCAGTGAGCCATCATTATCTTCTGCTTATTAATTTAACATGTAAGTTTCTTATTTGGTGAGTCCCTACTAGCTATAATTTCAGACATATTCTGTGTATTAGAATTTAATTTTTAGCAACAAAAATGGCCATGTGTGTTGTAGAGGAAACTTAAAGCTTGGTTTCAGGAAACCTAGGGCTAGTTCAGATTTGGCTACTGTTCATACCATCATAGGCTACTTCTTTAATCTCTGTATCTTTATTACAAATAATGGGTAATGAAGAATTTTTTATGCCTACCTTAAAAAGTTGCAGTGAATAAATGATATGTTTTTATGAACACATTTCAAATCATGAATACATTTAAATAAGTACCAAGTAAATGGAAAACATTTCTATCACAATCTTTCCAGAGTTAGTCCTATAATTAAGGCATGTTCTGTTTTCTTCCAACTATCCAGAGCTTAATGTTACGTGCATATGACAAATTTCTTCGTTGGATTTTGAAGGACCTAATCTGACATGAACAGCTAAGAAAATACTGAATGAGTCACTCTTTTCAGAATGAATATGAATTTTTCCTTCTTCATGGACAGAAATTAGATTTCAGCTGTGATTACCATGACCTTTTGACTTAATTATATTCTAAAATAATTTGTTGGACAGAGAGCTAGAAATTTTATCTTCATTATGTAAATTAAATTTGGGGTCAATGAACAGTAATTAAAAAGTAAATCATAGAACAAAGAAGTTAATATTATTATGTCCATGTTTGTTACACAATGGTTGTGGGAAAATCTAGAGACATTACTTTTCAAAGTCCATGTCATTTAGAAACAATAAATTATTTAGCATTTGATAACTAGAAGGAGTATTAGAGGTCTTCCAAGTCAGTGTTATTGTTTAAGAGGAAACATCAATTCAGAGAAGAAAAGGCTTTGCCTAAAATCAGAAGACGTGTTGATGGCAAATCTGGTCCCAGAACCTATGATTCCTAGCTTGACTGAATCGTGATCAGAATTTACTGAAAAAATGTGGAAGTAAAAATAATGGAAACTCTACTTTTGAAAATCATGCCTATGAATTGCCATTGCTTTGTTTCTAATAATGGCCAGCTGAAATGCTTGTGGCAATGGAATTTTGCCCAGAGCTCAGGCCAAGTGTTATAGGGGTCACAGTAATTTAGGTCAGCATTTCTCAAATTATTTGTTCACAGGAACTCTTTGCATTCTTAAAAATTATTGAGGAACCCAGACATTTTGTTTATATAGGTTATACACATAAGCACACAATACACCAAAAATGTAAAATTCAATTTTTAAAATATATTAAAAAATATAGAAAACCATCACCACAGTCAATTTTAGAACATTTTCAACATCTCAGAAAGAAATACTATATTTTAGCTACCACTTCTCTATCCTCTCATCCTCACCAACAGCACCCTTGCCCTAAGCAATCAGGAATCTACTTTATGTCTCCACAGATAGACTTCCCTATCTCACATGAATCATATAGTATATGGTCTATTGTGGCTATCTTATTTCACTTTGCATAGAATTTTCAAGGTTCATTAATTTTGTATTGCATATTCGTAATTAAGTCCTTTTTATGGCCAAATAATAGTCCATTGTACCAATGTACTATTTGTTTTTCCATTTGTCTGTCTGTTGATAGGCATTTAGGCATTTAGACATTTTGTCTTTTATGAATAATGCTACCATAGACATTCACTTACAAGCTTTTTGGATATTATGTTCTTATTTCTCTTGAATATATACCTAGAAAGGATATTGTTTGGTTGTATGGCCGCTCTTTATTAAATCATTTGAGGAACTGACAGACTGTTTTGAAAAGCTGCTGTACCATTTTACATTCCCACCATCAGTGTAGAAGGTTTTTGTTTTCTCTGCATCTTCGGTAACACTAGTTGTTTTCTAACTTTTTGATTCTAGACATTCTAGTATGTGTGAAGCCATATCTCAGGTGGCTTTGCCTTCTGTCCCTCTAATGTCTAATAATATGGAGAATCTTTCTATATGCTTATTGGAAATGTTGAGAAATGTTTATAAGCTTTTTTGTGCATTTTAAAACTGAACAATTTTTCTCCTATTAAATTATAAGAGATTTATATATTCCAGATTCAAATCACTTACCAGATACGTGATGCATACATTTTCTCTTATTTTGTAGGTTGTCATTTCACTTTTTGATGTCTTTTGATCCTCAGTAGTTTTTAATTTTGATAAAGTCCTATTTATTTTCCCTTTTGTTTCTCATGCATTTTGTGTCATATCTAAGAATCCTCTGCCAAATCCAAGGCCATAAAGACTTACCTCAGTGTTTTCCTGTAAGAGTTTTACATGTTTCAGTCTTATATTTAAGTTTTCAATCTATCTTGAGTTGATTTTTGTATATTTGAGGTAAGGGTCTAAAGTTATTCTTTTGAATGTGACTATCCAGTTATCCCAGAACAAATTGTTGCTAAGACTGTTCTTTTCCTGAATATATGGTCTTGCCACCTGTCAAAAATCGGTTAATCACAGATACAGGCTTATTTCTTGACTCTCAGCTCTGTTCTGTTGAGCTCTATGTCTATGCTCATGCCAGTATCATACTGTCTTGATTATGATTGCTTTGAGTAGGTTTTGAAAATATGGAAGGTGAGTCTTTCTACCTTGCTCTTTTTTCAGGATTGTTTTGGCTATTTGGGGCTGCTTAAAATTCCATTTGGATTTGAGGATCAACTTGTCAGTTTCTGTAAAAAAGTAAACTAGGATTCTAATATAGAGTGTGTCAAATCTGAAAATCACTTTGCCATTTTAACAACTGTTAAGTCTTCTGATCCATGAACATGATATGTGACTACATTTATTCAGAGTATATTTGGTTTCTTTCAACAATGTATTGTAGTTTTCAGGGTATAAATTTTGCACTTATTTTTTAAAAATAATAAATGAATATTTTATTTTCTGATGCTACTTTGAATGAAATGAGTCTTTTATCTTGCAAACATTTTTGAACTCATTTATTAGTTATAATAATTTTCCAGTGGATCCTTTAGGATTTTCTAAATACATGATAATGTCATCTGTGAATAGAAAGAGTTTTACCTCTATTTCTAATCTAGATACCATACCTTTATATATATATAACTATGTATTGCCTAATTGCCCTGAATAGAACCTCCAATACAATATTAAACGGAAGTAGTATAAACAAGCATTCGTGTCCTGTTCCTGATATTAGGGGAACACATCCAGTCTTTCATCATTCAGTATTTCATTATTAAGCATCCAGTCTTTCATTACTAAGTTGTGTGTTTTTATAGATGTCCTTTATCAAGTTAAAGAAGGTGTATATTATTCTATAATATTCTATTCCTAATATGTTATTCAATAATATTCTATTCCTAATTTGCCAAGCAGTTTTACCATAAAAGAACGTTAGGTTTCATCAAATAATGTTTTTCTACACCATTATGATTGATTATGTTAATTGATTTTTGGATTTTAAACTAACCTTGCATTCCTGATATAAATTTCATTTGATTATGGTACACAATTCTTTTAATATATTGTTGAATTCAGTTTCCTAGTGGAGTTTTTTGTTTGTTTGTTCTGTTTTGTTTTTGCATCTGTATTCATAAAGTAGAGGATTATATGGGTTTTTATTTTCATGATATCTTTTTCTGTTTTGGGAGGGTTTGGTGTGTGGTGGTGGTGGTGGTTGTTGTTTTAGAGAGAGCAGGGCATGGAAGGGTAGAGAGAGGGAGCGAGAGAATCCCAAGCAGGAGCCATGCCCATCATGGAGCTCAACACAGGGCTCCATCTCACAACCCTGAGATTAAGACCTGAGCTGAAGCCATGCTCGGGATACTCAACCTGACTGAGACACTCAGGGGCCCCTCTTTTCCTGGTTTTAAGGATAACACTTGCCTCATAAAAGAAGTAATTATGTGTTCCTTTTTTTTTTTTTTAAAGATTTTATTTATTTATTTGACATACAGAGATCACAAGGAGGCAGAGAGGGAGGCAGGGAGAGAGAGGAGGAAGCAGTCTCTCCGCGGAGCAGAGAGCCCGATGCGGGGCTGGATCCCAGGACCCTGGGATCATGACCTGAGCCGAAGGCAGAGGCTTTAACCCACTGAGCCACCCAGATGCCCCATATGTGTTCCTTTTTATTGTTTGGATAACTTTGTGGAAATCAGTATTTAACTTTCTTTAAATATTTGATAGAATTAATTGATAAAGCCATCTGGACCCAGATTTTTTGTCATGGGTATATTTTTGTATACTGATTAAATCTCTTCATTTATAATTCTATTCATATTGTTTATTTCTTCTGAGTCAATGTTTGTGGTTTATACTTTTTTAGGAATTTGTCCATTTTATCTAAGTTATGTAATTTGTTTGAGTGTAATTGTCCATAGTATCCTTTTATAATCTTATTTTTCTTTTGGGGTTTGGTAGTAATACCTCCACTTTTATTTCTGATTCTAACAAATTGAGATTTATCTCTCTCTCTCTCTTTTTTTTTTTTTTCTTTGTCTGTCTTTCTGTTGATTGGTCAATTTTGTTAAACTTTTCGAAGAGCCAGCTTTTGGTTTTATTGATTTAACTATTGTTTTTCTATTCTAAATTTCATGAATTTCTACTGTAATCTTTTCTTTTTAAGATTTTATTAATTTATTTGATAGAGAGCACAGGCAAGGGGAGTAGTAGGCAGAGAGAAAGGGAGAAAGCAGGATCCCTGCTGAGCAGGGAGCCTGATGCATGGCTTGATCCCAGGATTCTGGGATCCTGAACCAAGTTGAAGGTAGATGCTTAACCACCTGAGCCCTCAGGAGCTCCTCTACTGTAATCTTTATTAGTTTATTTCTTATGCTTGATTTAAGTTTAGTTAGTTATTATTTTTCCAGTGTCCTAAGGAAACAGATTAGTTAATTGATTTTATTTGATTTTGTTGTTAATATAGGAATTTACAGCTATAAATTCCTCACTGAAGACGACTTTCACTACATCCTGTAGGTTTTGTTATGTGGTGCTTTACTTTCACTTATCTCAAAGAATTTTTAAACTTCCTTTTATACTTAATCTCTGACCTATAACTTATTTAATAATGTGTTGATTAATTTCTCCATTTTTGTGATTTCCCTAATTTTTTCCTGTTATGGATTTCTAAATTAATTATATTTTTGTTGGAGAATATACTTTGAAATTTATATCCTTTTATTATTTTTTAAAGATTTTATTTATTTATTTGACACAGGGAGAGAGAGATCACAAGTAGGCAGAGAGGCAGGCAGAGAGGGAGGGAGAAGCAGGCTCCCTGCTGAGCAGAGAGCCTGATGCAGGGCTCAATCCCAGGACCCTGAGATCATGACCTGAGTTGAAGGCAGAGGCTTAACCCACTGAGCCACCCGGTGCCCCCTATATCTTTTTAAATTTAATGGTTTATTCTGGTTGCACTATGTACACTTGAAAGAATTGTGTATTTGGTATTTGGTTCTTTTAAGTTGGAATATTGTATATGTATTTGTTAGATCTACTTGGTTAATAGTGCTGTGCCTTACTTGTTGATTTTCTGTTTCTTTGTCCTATCCATTAATGGCAATGGGGAATTGAAGTCTCCAACTATTATTGCTGAATTAATTATTTTTCCCTTTATTTCTGTCTGTTTTGCTTCATGTATTTTGATACGTTATTGTGAGGTTCATGTATATTTATCATTACTATAAATTCCTGCACATTGATACTCTTATTTTTGTGAAATATGTCTCTTTATCTCTAGTGACATTTTTTACTCTTAAAGTCTATTTTAACTGATATTAGTATAGCCATTCCAGCTTTCCTGTAATCTATTTCTTTCCGGTAATCTATATCATGTTTGCATGATATGTATTTTTTGTCCTTTTCAATATATTTGTCTCTTTTAATCTGTTGTTTCCTATAGACTGCATATAATTGGATTATCTCTCTTTTTTGGAGGGGCATCTAATCTGACAGCCTCTGCCTTTTTTATTTAAGATTTTATTTATTTATTTATTTGAGAGAGAGAGAAAGAGAGCATGACTAGAGAGGAGTAGAGGGAGAAGCAGATTCCCTATTGAGCCCGGAGCCTGATACAGAGCTCCATCCCAGGACCCTGAGATCATGACCTGAGTTGAAGGCAGACACGCAAGCGACTGAGCTACCCACAAGCTCTGCCTTTTATGTGTATTGTTTAATCCTTTCACATTTAATATTATTCATGTAGTTGGTTTCCTATCTTAATTTTACTTTTTGTTTTCTAATTCTATACCTCATTTTTGTTCCTCTGTTCCTCATTAACTGCCTTAATTTCATTAACTGAATATTTTCTCATATACATTTAATTTCACTATTTTTTCACTGTTTTTAAAAAATATTTTTAGTCATTTTTCTAGGGTTTACCATATGCATCTTAACTCATCAAAATCAGTTTCAGATTTATATGAGCTTAATTCCAATTATTTATAGAAATGTTACTCCTATGTAGCTCTGTTAGGTCCACATATGTACTTCCATTTACGTTTTACCACAACCCTTCACTGTTCTTGAGTGGAGTTTAAATTTCTCCACAGTCTGTTGCAGATGAAATGAGCTCCGTTGGAAAGAGAGTGGGCAGTATCTATTTTAAGGATTATTTCCCCTCCCCCCACCTCCCATGCAAATTCTCTGAGCCAGGGCTCTAAAGCTGGACAATAGCAAGTTTCTCTCTGAGGGACACTCCTATTCAGGAAGTGAGTGATGAGGTCAGAGAGGCCTGAGGTCCTGTCAGCTTCCCTGTCTTGGTTTGGAGCCCACTTCTCTAGGAGCCTAGGAGGGACTATGAGGGCCCCAGTATTCTAAGTGGTACTATGTCTTAAGATAGAGCCTGCCTTTCATGAGCAGGGGTTGAATAGAAGGAGTCTTCACTTTGTTTGACATCCTGTGGGACATAGCCTCAGCATCAAGCACCTGGGGATAGAATAAGAAATGATGAAGTCCTGCTCTTCTCAGGAAGAAAGCATCCTGGCTGGGCACTGGGGCAAAAGGGTCTCCTGTGTTTTTCAGCTGCAACAGTCTCTAGAGTGGAGTTTCCACATCCCTCAGCTGGAGAGATGAGAGAGTACACGGAAGGAGCAGTTTTGGTTAAAAAAACCACAGACTCAAACCTTTCTTACTGAATTTTTGTAGATTTTTCTGAGTAGATTTTTTTTTTTTTTCATTTACTGCTTGCTTTTAGAACCATTTCCAAAGGCTTTGAAAGGTTGTGTTGTTGTTTTTGTCATTGTTGTTGTTATAAATTTTATGATTTCGCTGGGGAACAGGTAAGAGGAACTCCTCACAGTGTCATGCCAGAAGTGGATCTCTCTTCCTCCTACACTATAAATTAAAATGGAATTTTGAAAAACCAAACACATATTCCTTCAGGATCAGAGTGTTGTTATTGTCACACGCTATGCAGCATCTATATGCCTCCTCCTATAATGTACAGCCTCCACGCTGTACTCATGAGACAATGAAAATGATAACCTAGCAGTATCATAAAATTAACATTGACGTCAACTTCCAGCCCCAGTGCAAGTGTTTTGGGGACTTTTATGCAAAGTTGTATCACACTTTGAGAACAACAGGTCTAGACTTCTTTGCTAAAATACATGCCTCTTAATGAGAAGTAAACCCAGAATATTACTGATTAAGGCTGAAATCCAGGTTTCCTGATTCTACCTCTGGGACCCTTCCACCAACATATGATGTAGCATACTTTGAATATTGATTCATTTCATCAGTACAGGTTTGAGCTGAGCACAGAAAAATCAAACTGAAGCCATTTTACCAAGAGGTCATTGAAATTATTTTATGTGTAAAAATATATAGGGATAGAAGATAAAATTCTTAGCAATATGGTCATAATATATATATATGTAGAGAGAGAGATTTTACTTTCACAGTCTCACTTAAGATCTCCCAAATATTATTTAAATACAGTAGTTTTTAAGTGAATCACTAAATCAATCTTTCATTGGCACACTAATGAGAAAAAAATGGATTTGAACTTAATAACATGTTTAATAACCTTGACATCAAAAAATGAGACCCAATCATGGAAACCTACTTTAATTTTCAATGAAGATATAAGAAGAATTATTTATGAAGAGAAACTAGGGCAAAAGGACATTTGGATACTGAATTTATATTTGACGAGATGAATCAAGCAGCTGCCCTTAGCATCAATTTGTATGCAGTACATGAGTTCAACCAAGGAGAAAAGCTCTTGAAGCCAGTATATATTACTTAATGGCCAAACACTTTGGATCTACAAAAACTTGAGAGAGGAGAAATTAGTGACTCCAGGAGACCATGGTGATCAGAGAATGCTAATTTATGGCTCTAGAAAAAAAACCAGTAAGGAAGAAGAAAGCCTGAATGGAGAACATTAGCTTAGAGTCCCGCTCATCAGAAAACAGGCACAAACAAGAGTTGCCAATTATTCCCTTTACCTCCTAGAATGCAGTCAGGATGGATTTTACTGCTAGAGTTAGGAGACATTAGACCAGTTAACAGAAGGAATAAAAAGGTAATATTTGCCAATGAGAAGACAGATAGCTTAATTGATTTTTTTTTCTTTAAAGATTTTTTTTAATTTACTTATTTGACAGACAGAGATCATAAGTAGGCAGAGAGGCAGGCAGAGAGAGAGAGAGAGGAGGAGGAAGCAGGCTCACAGCTGAGCAGAGAGCCCAATGTGGGACTGGATCCCAGGGTCCTGGGATCATGACCCGGGCCGAAGGCAGAGGCTTTAACCCACTGAGCCACCCAGGCACCCAATAGCTTAATTGTTAACTCAAGTAGAAACAGCTCACCGGCCAGACACAGAATCCAGTGTTCCTTTAAAAGCAAACCTGGGATGATATGTTTTGAGTACAAGAGAGGGTTCACATGTAAAATTCTATAAATATAGAGAAATATTAGATAAGTATAAGGTTTAAGAGACTCTATATTCACAAATCACAGATCTCTAGTATCTTTTTTTGTTTCGTTGTTGTTGTGCCTCAATCAAAGGGAATTTAGATTAATGACCTATAGAACTCAGTGACCTAGGGAAAACTGAGAAGTCAAAGTGAAGTATCAAATTCTCATTATTACCCCATGGTTTTTATGCTCTAAAATCAGTTTATTTTGTTTATAACTTTGATGTCAGGCATAAGGACAATGATGTTTTCATTCATTTAGTTTTCTACATGTGAATTGAGGAGCACAATGGCTGTGATTATTTGGACTAATAAATACTTTGTGCTTATTGACAAGAATAGAATAGAATAGAATAGAATAGAATGTGTTATGAAAATATGGCAGTGGAATTTATATAATTTAATTTGGATTATTGTAGAGTTTTAATTTATTTTTCATTTAAGACCATAAAGGGATATTTAAAGCACTACATTCTTGCTCTTTCTTAAAAATCCTCATGAATCTTTACAAAATCCAGTCTTCAGTAGAGACCAAGTTATATTTTGTTGGGGGTTATTCTATTTATAGATGGCATAAGTCTGGTGCCGTGGCTTCTTTTACGGAGAATGTAAGGGAAATGTTAATGAGATGCCTTAGAAGTTGTTAGGAGTCTTGTCATTCTGCTTGCCCTCATCTACAGGAAAGGGGATGATAGAAATGGGTATCCTGGAACTTGATTGTGGCAACACCTGGTATTCTATGTCCTCTGATATCCCCTTTGCTATTCCATTCAGTCATTTGATGACTCTCATTTCAGAGAGTCAAGCCGTAAGGAACTAGGAAATGGGGGGAAATAGCTCCTTTTCTTATCATGGAAATAATCAACAAGCATGACATAGGATTCTGTGTGACAGATGAAAGAGTGACTAATGTTCTACAGTGGGAGCATATGATTTTAAAATGTAATATAGGAAGGGGACATCTTCTCTATTTGATAAATGAAGATTTTACACACTGTAGAAGGAGTACTTCCTTCGAAACACAGGAAACAGAATGAGCAAGGGGTTATCAATATAAACTCACATACCTTTCTCAGCAAATGCAAACTTGGGTGTAGATTGTCTTGAAATGATGCATACAGTTGTAGGCATTAATCAGTTGGCAGTCAAAACCCTATCCACTTCCCTAGAGCCTTCTATCTTCCTATTTTCAGCAGTTCAGCCAAACTGTATATAGCTCAAGCAGTATCTCTCTCCCTTACCTTAAAATGTGTCACTTGAGGGGCACCTGGGCGGCTCAGTTGGTTAAGCAACTGCCTTCAGCTCAGGTCATGATCCCCGGGTTCTGGGATTGAGTCCTGCATCGGGCTCCCTGCTCAGTGGGGAGTCTGCTTCTCCCTCTAACCTCCCACGTCTCATGCTGTCTCTCTCTCACATTCTTTCTCTCTCAAATAAATAAATAAATCTTTAAAAAAAAATATGTCACTTGAGCTCACTTGATTTTTTGCTTCTGTATAATATTTTCCCTACACAACATTTCCAATACAGAGGATTCTAAGCTTGGATGATAAAAATCAGACTTCATGAAGAGAGATTTTACTTCGGGTGCTTGAAATTTCTTGAATATCTGCCAAATTTTGACTTCATTTTTCTTTATAACTTGTGAGTTCCTCTTTGTTCTTTGTTCTTGTCAGATTTTATCTAAACATGAAACAAAATTTCAGGTGCAGATTTACCAAAATGTTCCTTTTCTTTGATGTCTTTTCACAGAAGAATGTGTTGTTTTGAGCCATTCTGATGATGTCTACTCTGATCACAAATATATCAAAGTTAATGCAGTATTGTCTTCTGGTATCCTTGGGTATGTTTCATAATCCCTTTAGAGAGTAATATAAACTGAAATGTTCTGAAGGCTTCTCATGTGCCAGGCACTGTTCTAAATAGAGCATGGACTCATCCAACTTTCACAACATCCCAAGAGGGTGGTACCATTTGGGAATGGGAAGCAAGACTTAGAAAATTTAAGGAGCTTGCCAAAGGCCACACAACTGGTCACTATTGGAGCTTATTTTAATAAAAGACCTTCTTAGTTCAGAGATGAAGTCGTGTTCTCCTTTGCTACATTGTCTCTTTCACATTTGCTAACAAGAAAGAGGGGAAGAAAGAATAGAGGAAAACAGAAGAAAGGGAAGGAGGGGAAAAAACAGGAAAGAGGGAAGGAAGGAATGAAGGAGAAATCAAGCTGGGTCATCTCAAGTTCTAATAAGTCTTGTATTTTAGAATTTTCTTAAACTTCTCCTTTCAAAAGACCTAATTCTGACATATGTAAAAATAATTGCTTTTTAAAGACATGACCATTTCAGTAAGAAAGCTGTGTCCCTTCTTGGTTTTCCCTGTTTGTGATACAAAGGAAGCTTGCTGATGGCTGATAAATCAGTCATATGTGCCCCAGTGATTATACTGCATGAGAAAATGGAAACTTTAAGAAATTATTTGGCACTTTGGTTCTTTTAAAATGCATTGAATTCCTTTATTATTCTCTAAACCACAATGGCTTAGCTGAGATTCCCACTGAGTCTGATTATTACAAACCATTCCCTTGAGGTGTTTTACTTTTCTTCCCTTTAGTATTCTGCAATACTAAAGTATAGCACTGGAGACTAGGAACCTGATTGTGAAGAAATGAAGAAGAGTCAACTTTCAATGCAATGATCATGACCATTTACATAAAATTTGCCAACATACTACTATTTTCTTGCAATAAAGAAGTCATCTGGTTTGCAGTTCAGTAAGTGTCAAAGTGCCAGAATAGAACATTAATAACTTGCTTTTTTTTGTCTCAAGGATTATTACAATAAGTGTTTTGGAATGGAAACTGGTTACCAGGTGACCACATGTGTTCACATGGGTAAGTATATGAATGTACCTGGTTGTGCACAAGTTCATGGAAGGATGTGTTAGTGTGTGTGTGCCTGTCACCACAAGGATAGCACTGGCTCTGATGTATTAGATTCTGGGGTCAGTGGATCACAGAGTGGGAGCCTCAAGCCGGACTCGTGGCCAGCATGTGGCTTTCATTACACAAGGCCCAGCAACATTGTGTTTCTCGTTTTGGCACTCTTCCCTAAAGCACTAATAGCAACACACTCTCAGACACTCAGAACATAAAGGGAAATCTGAGAGAACAAGTGTTTTCCCGAGTAGGGAATGTATAAATAAATGGCACAGTAGTAGCCCCTTCCCTGAAGCAACTGGTTACATGCATGCCTCCTGCTCTCCTCCTTTTTCTTTGTCTCCCTCCCAGAGCTAGACATAGGACCAAAAGCCAGTCATAATTTCTCTCTGCTGTATCTATATTCCTAGGGATTATCTTGCAATATCTGATGGATGCCTGAGCTAATGCTCAGTCATGATGTTTCCCAATTAGTTGTCCTTCAACCAGAACAGAAAACTTACAAGTGAATTGAAGTTTAGTTAAACCAGAGTGAAACAAGTATTACACAAAAGAAAACAAAAGAAACAACGCATCAGATAAAACCATATTACAACTCTAGTGCCACACTTTCTAAATGTCCTCAAATCTAATCTTAGCTAAATTATCAGGTTGGCTTTTCTATAGAAAGTTCATTTTATTCTGAAAGCTAGTTATCAAACTTCATAATTTATCACAGAGAGGATGGATCTGTATAGAACCATAAAAAGATGTAGTGATATTCATGTTGATTTTTATCGGCCTATAGCAAAATGAATAATAAATAATAACTCCTATGTATGAAATTATACTAGGTGTTATTCCATGTATTTCACATGGCTTTTATTTTATCTTATTAGCACTGATTACAATCTATGTAAAGATGGCAAATGAGGAAATAAGGCAGCATTTAATTAAATAATTAGCTTCATCACTTTTATACGACGAAAGCAGGGAATGAATGAAACAGAATAACCCCAGAATCACATTCTACATGACTATACCATATTCCTATTCCTTACATTGGTTGTATGTTCTATAATTTTTCAGTATCTTGTTTATCTATTATTTTATTTCAACCTACAAACTATCTCGTATGAGATGGATAATAGAAGCAGTTGTGAATGGCCTCACAATTTCTAAGTGTCCTATGTAGCTCCCAAACCCAGATTTTCTTGCCCAAGGTCGAGTACTTTTTCTATTACACCATCATTCCATTTTAACCAGCTTCCTTGTTGGACTCCAATTGAGAGAGTGTTATGAGTTCTTTTCCAAAACTCTTTCTTCTTTCTTTTTTTTTTTAATTTTATTATTTACTTGACAGAGAGGCAGGCAGGGAGAGAGGGGAAGCAGGCTCCCTGCTGAGCAGAGAGTCTGATGTGGGGCTTTATCCCAGGACCCTGGGATCATGACCTGAGCTGAAGGCAGAGGCTTTAACCCACTGAACCACCCAGGCGCCCCCCAAACTCTTTCTTCTTTAAATACTGTGGGTCATTCTGCTTATCGTTTTTCTTTCTACTTACTTTTTAAATTGTTTTATACATTTTTTTTGTAATTTGTTACTTTTAGCTGTCTCTTGCCCACTTATAATTTGTTTCTACTTTTTTTATGTCTTTCTTCATAATTCCTGCTCATTCCCAAAATACCTTTTTTTTTTTTTTAAGATTTATTGATTGATTTGAGAAAGACAGAGGGGAGAGTTAGAGGGAGAGGGAGAGAGAATCTCAAGCAGACTCCTCGCTGAGCGTGGAACCCAGTGTAGGCCTCAGTCCTACAACCCTGAGATCATGACCTGAGCCGAAATCGAGATCTGACCACCTAATCAACTGAGCCACCCAGGTGCCCCCCCAAAATATCTTTTAAAGCTATTATGAAAAATAGCCTGATGCATTACATATGGTCTGTTCTAAAGATCTTCATTTGTATGTGGCATTCATAAATATTTATCCACAGTAAATGGAAGTATCACTATGTTACATATACGAGTGACCTTCCCTATCTCTATTTCATACATTTGAAGTTAGTATCACAGATTAAAGTGAAAAAACAACAAAAAAAATTAGCTAACATTGTTTTGTTCCTTTTTCTGCTAGTAACAAAAATGAAGGTGATTGTCATATTTCTTATATTTCTGTACAAATCCAATCATCTCCATGACAAATAGTAAAGAAGATTGACAAATAACTTTCCAATGAATGGTCTATAGTAAAGCCAACCTGATAATTTAGCTAACATTAGAATTGAAGACACTAAGAAAGAGTGGCACCAGATTTTTAATATAGATCATCTGATTCATTGCTCTTGTTTTTTTTTTTTTTTTCTTTGATGTTGCTCTCACCGAACTTCCAAATCACTTGCAGTTTTTCTGTGGTCATCTGATTGGTCCTCTTTCCTATATTTGTTCTCTCTTTGTGTTCTCTCTTTGTGTTGCAAACCCTTTCTTGCTTACACTATCCCTCTGAGTATATGTATGTATATGGGTGCATTTTGTATCATAGATTAGCATTTCCCTGACACACCCAGCAGTGATTCATCATATCCTACAATGAAAGCAATGAGGCTGCTTCAAAAATCAGCACTTGGGCTGCTTTAATGCTGTGGGTCATTTCACAGCCCGACAAGTAAATCCTACAATAATCCATCTTGCTGTGACAGGGAGATGCAGCATCTTATACTCTAATAATAATCCAAGGAAATGCAACTTTACAACTCAGTGAAAGAGAAAGTGTAAAATCACTTCCCATTAACCTACAGCATTAGTTTGCATGGTGTATTGTAGTTACTAATGAATAACAGATTTTTGCATAATTAATTTTTGAGCATTGTTTTAATCAATATTCAAAAATATATCAAATTCTTTCTCTGGATTAAGCACTCTGCTTTCACTAATGGAGGAGAAAACAAACACAACAGAAATGTCTCCGGACTTGTTAAGTTTGATATTCAGTCTGTTTTATTATCTTTCATATAATTTATATACGTATGTGTATATATATATATATATATATATGTTGGAAATGCTCAAAGTGCTGAAACTTCTGAAGGGAGCATAACAGTCTTTTCCCTTTTGGTGCTTACTGACTTATACAGAAGATATGTTAATCCATGAATTAGGTTTTCCTTAACTGGGTTGAGTATTGTGAGAACAGAGTATAGAACAAATAACTTGGGACGCCTGGGTGGCTCAGTTGGTTAAGCGGCTGCCTTCGGCTCAGGTCATGATCCCAGCGTCCTGGGATCAAGTCCCACATCAGGCTCCTTGCTCGACAGGGAGCCTGCTTCTCCCTCTGCCTCTGTCTGCCACTCTGTCTGCCTGTGCTCGTTCTCTCGCATGCTCTCTCTCTCTCTCTCTGACAAATAAATAAATAAAATCTAAAAAAAAAAAAAAGAACAAATAACTCAATCCAAGGAAATTCAGTTCATTAATAAATTTCATTAAATAAAGCAAATTAACATACCATATTATTTATCTTTATGGAAGATTCTCACATATGCTTAAAAGCACTTAACATTACCATTTTTCCATGATTTTTTTCAAAGATACTATAAAAACTATAGTCTTTTGTCCACCTGACTCCTAACATATGACTAATGCTATTGGCAAAAAATAAAAATCTGTATGATCTGCTTCTTAAGGTTGGTATCCATATATTGTTTTGCTTTGCTTTGTTTGTTTTGTGACTACAGGTGTCAGCATTAAATTTGCAGTTGGAAGGTTTGGTCCCCCCAAAAAATACATTAGGGACTGCGTGGCTGGCCCAGTCAAAAGAGCAAGTGACTCTTGCTCTCAGGGTTATGAGTTTGAGCCCGACAATGGGTGCAGAGCTTGCTTAAAATAAATAAATAAACTTTAAGATGGAAATATGTGGTGACTAAATTTATCTGTCCACCTTTAGCTATCCTAAATTTATTTCTGTTATGGCAAAAAAGGACCACTTTATAATATGCGTTGTTGATAGCCCTGCAATGTGGTCTGACAAAGAAAAAGCTGTATCTGGTTAACCTCAGCTTAGTTACTTAGTGTGCTATCACAGAAGCCACATAGTAGTTACAGATGCTGTATGCAAATAGGGTGGCCAGACCTGCAGATAGACATGATTATATCTCCCTTGCTGAGGTTCGTGTTCAGGCTCCAACTAGACTTCAAATAAAAAACACATCGAGAAAAGTTGCCCCTGTTACTCCTTTTGTTTTCATCCATTGTCTATTATAAATATGTCTGCATTCACAAAATCCATATTTATGTCAACTTCTTTTATATAATTTTTTTCTTTTTTCCAGGCTGGGAGTGGGTTACAGAAAATAATCACAATTAATCACACTCTGAAATCACAAACTTGCGTATAGTTACATGACCAAGTAGTTTCATTCCACTTGAAATCTCTTATCCACTAGTGGTGTTTGCCTTTGCTGCAAAGAAGCTTGAAGCTAAATCTGAGCTCTGCAAGAGAGTGCCTGGATTAATCAGACATGACTGCCATGAACGAAGGAGACATTGTATCAGCATGCCTGCCAAGTATTTGACATGCCTGTTCTAATTCTTTCAGGACTATTTCATTATGAAGAGTAACTGATTTACTAAGAAGTGGAGTGTAGGTTTTCATTTGCTTGAAATAAGACTAATAGAAACTGTTCTCCATTCTTGAAATAGGTATGTTTACTATGATATCTTATCTAGTCCTATATTTAATTTTCCAAAACATCTGTTGTCCTTAAAAATAGATTTCTCTCCAGAATCCATGTAGTTCTCTTAATTCTCATTTCTATTGCAATAGTTTTAGGAAAAAGAACAATGGGTTATAAAACAATTTTATGATAATTTTATTTAGTATGACTTCGAGGCATAAAGAAATAAATCTTAAATACAACATTTCAATACAAGGTACAGTATTACTTCTTAATCTATTTCTACAAAGAAAAAAATAAAAATATATAATCTATACCACTAACCCTATAAGACTGGTGTGAACATCAGATGGGACCCTGGAAATGAAAGCACTTTGAAAGTACATCAATGCAAAGTATTGCATTATTTGTTTGACCATCACTTACTGAGGTGGGATGAAGAAATGCTCAGAGAAGCTTCTGAAGGCACTGTTGGTTGGATAGGTTATCAACCAACAGGTTTAAGACCCATCTCACCAGGTTTTTATATGAGTGTAAACCCCGATCTTCATATAAATTTATATAGTCCAATAATATAGGATTATATACAATGATTTTCTCTTGACCTTTATCTGTTACAAGTGCAGTGGAAGGTTTGATAAGATCCAAAGGAGACCTTAACACATTCTTAACACAAAGAGGCAAGTCACACCCTAGTTACCACCTATTAAGGAATATTCAGCTCATCCTTGCTTTCCCAACAGAGGCTCACAGAATGCCAACTATAGCAAGGTTTCTATAAATTACACTCTCCCCAAGTGTTGTGAACCCATTTATGTTTTCCCTGACTCTTCTATAACCAATGAAAGAAAAACAATAACAGAAACAATAACAAAAGAAAAAAAAAAAAAAGAACACTGGCAACGTGGCTTTAATTCTCTAAAATTTCCAAAAGGGTATAAATTTCAATGTCACTTCTGGATCTCATTGGCATTTCTCTAAAATTTGATGTAAATTATTTCATAACAATTGACAGGCCACTATGTTTGGCCATAAGGGTGTTTTTAAGTGTACTGAGAAAAATGAGGCAAGAGGCTCATAATTGTGGGAGTGTATTGGGAGAGCAAGATAGTATTACTACTTAAATATTGGGCATGTACCATTCTCTTTCTTTTATTGAGTTTGTCAAGGACATTCTTACAACCAATGCCTTCCTAATCTGTTTTATACAGCCAGCTTTAAGTTTCTATCCATTAGCCAGATATTATAAAGTCCTTCAAGAAACTCAAGAGAAATGGAGTATTTTAATACAAGGTAATTACCTGCCCCAGATGTTTTTATCTAGAAGATGCTAAAGGGGAATACAGACAAACATTTGCTCTCAGAAGAGTTCAGGTCTTGGGTTTTTAGTCTGAGGTTCACAGGTAGGCTAAAGGGATTCCACCAACTTCCTCAGATCGTAAGCACAACTGTATGTAAATGTGTTTGAGTTTTCTCTGTGGGAACTGGAGTCTAGAGTGCTCCTCAATTTCTTGAAAGTGTGAGCCAAAAAAAAAAAAAAAATCAGAACTGCAAATTTATATTCAAATTGTAAAATTGCCTCTCTTCTATCATCTTTGATATAAGACAAACAAAACTCCATCTTGTTTTCCTTTTCCAGGTTCAGATTAATATTCCAGAATGTGAATTATAGTAGAAGCTGAAATGTGGCACAGAAGATAGGAAATAGGGGTATCTCTTATAGGTGACATTGTGGGAATGAACCATGTTGAGGTAGGCCTTGGCTTCCTCATCCATAAACTTGAAAGTTAATTAGAAAACCTTTGAGGTCCATTCCAATGCAAAGAGTCAATGGTTCTTTGAGGAAGGAGAGTCCCTTGGACCTACTGAATCTGTTCAAAATAAAGCAGCCTAGGAACACAGAGAGATCAGAGAGATTCCTTTCTCCTTGCTACTAAACTCAAGGAACAAAAGAAAAGACACAGAAAGAGAGAGAGGAATTAGATCAACCAAATATTTCTGGGACATGTTCATTTGAGACATGTTCACTGAGCATCTTCCATGGTTGGTCATTATTTTATACACTATACAGTATAGTTCTTGGTCTCAAACGCTCATCGATATCCTAGTTTAGAAATGATAGCCAAAAATTGCCCTTTGAATATATTATCACTTCAACATTCAATAATATTTATGGAGTGCTACAAAAATTTTAAAAATGCAATAATTAATTTGTAGTGCACTTTTGGACACATAGCTTATCTGTTAAATAGTTAACTTTCAACAGTGCAAGAACGCTCTGGGATAGGTCTCATGCAAAATTAGGTCCATGATTGGCCAACAAAGAAACTGAAGCTCAGTGAGGTATACAGAGCCGAAATTTAAGCAAGGTCAGTATAACTTGAGAGTCAAAACTCTTAACCAATAAACTGTAGTTTCGTTATCTTCCTTAACCATTATTGACTTGATTTCCTCAGCTGAAAGTGAAAAAGTATAATAGGAAAGATGACCACGTCTGAGTACAAAAAAGGAATATTGCCAAAGGACTAGATGAGGGAACTGGGGCTTAACTGAACATGTGAAAGAATAGCAACATGGAGTTCACTGTGAGTGAAACATGTCAAAAGTGTGATATGGTGGCTGGGCAAAAAAAATGAAAACAAAACAGACACAAAAATGGAAAAAAAAAAAAAGAAAGTTGCCATCAGAGACAAAAAGTGTTCAGAATGAGGAAGATGGTGTTTCATTTTAATCTTTCTGAATTAGACCGTCCCCGGAATAGCATCTGTTCTATTGTGGGCATCACTTTTGCTAACACCAGGAAACTGATGGGAATTGGAAAGGTACTCAGGCAATAACCACAGTTACATTTAGCTTTTGTTCTGTAATAACAAAAGCAGTGCAGTTGCTAAGAGCATGGGTGCTGAAACCAGGCTGCTTGGGTTCAAATCCTGCTCTTCCCATTTTGAGATGTTATTAAATAAATTATTTTAATTTTCTGTGCCTTACTGCCTCCTCTATAAAATGGGGATAGTAGAGTACCATCCTCAAGGATTTCTGGGAAGACCGAGTTCATGTATCTAAAGGGTTTAGAACACTGTAGGAGCTTTACCAATATGTTCACAATAGAAGATATTTGAAGAAAGAGAGACTGCTTAGCACATAGAAGAGTAGGTTGAGGGAGAATTTACCTCCAGATGTCTGGAAAACAGAAGTAGTATCAGTAAAGTTATTTAGAGATATAGGGGAAACAAATAGTTTTGTGTCTGCCTTGGGTTATATTTGATTACTTGTCACTCACCAGAAGTATTCAAGCATTTAGCATATCTTAGGATTGAACCATCAGGTGGAGGATATGAAATAGATAGACCAGGTTATAATTATGTATTTGTTTTTTATTAATACTGTTTGGAGAGTAAAATAAGAGAGTTAAGCAATACTGAGAATTACAAAAGTAAAGGTAATATATCCCCTCCTAGTTTATTCCACCCCGTTCCCCACAAATTATCAGTTTTATTTTCCTCTGGTGGTCCCCATGACAATAAGAAATACACAGAAACTTCTGGTTTCTGGTGATTTATCCATATTTTTTCAATATATATTATTTTCCCACAGGGAAGGATAAGAGGTAATAAACTCATCTTATTTCCTACTTCTTTTCCCTTATCCATACTGTTATTATTTTCAGTTATTCTTGTTTTTTATTAGCTGTAGTTAATTCTGTTTTTAACTTGAAGCAATATACTTCCCCAGAGTTAGAGTTATTTCTTGGGCAATCCATTGTCAACACTTTCTATCAACTTACCAACATGTGAAATAAGGAAATTTAAAACTTCTCCTCATATCTTGTCTGTAATTATAATGAAGTCTTTGAAGGCTTGTTCTAAGACATTAGCACTATTGAGAGTATTGAGATCATGACTTTCCTGGGGTGTTCTGTTTTATCTTGATGTGTTTTTTGTTTTTAATAGCAGTTTTTGGTTAACTTTCTTTTATCTTATAATCAAAGAAATAACCACCTAATTTTATATATATATATATATATATATATATATATATATATATATATATATAATCTGCTAGGATATTTACCTTTTCCTTACATGATGAATCTCTCTTCTGTCTTCCTCTTTTAATTTGGACTAGTTGTTTCTTAGGTCTACTGTAGAGCTGACAACTGGAAATAGAAATGTGAATAGTGTACAGGTACACATTGCTTTGTTACAATAAAACTAAATGTGTACACACACACACACACACACACAGAAATATATGTTTGTAATGCATGTCTTTTTATTCCCTTATTCTTTCTAGGATTGTCTCACCAGAGGTTCAACTATTACTTTAAAAAGCTGAATTCTGAGTCACAGACTTCCTGAAATATATGTGTCTTGCCCTCACATACGGTTGCCAGTATGCCTAAAAACTGAATTCTAGACTAATAATATTTTTAATAATAATTTTTAATATATCTTTACGTCATTCAATCGGGAAGATATGTGTTTTCTTTTGTAGGAAACTTGATTTTCTTCTTCCCAGTATCCCAGTTCTTTAGTGTAGACATTGCTTTTATTATTTCACCTTGCCTTATTATTCAGTTGACCTTTTTTTTGGTGTGAAGATTGGACTTTCTTAACCACAGATAAACTTTTAAATTTTACATGAAACATCATAAGTGAATTTGGTCTACATTTTCTTGACTTCGTTATTTTGCTTTCAAAGTATTGCAAGACTTAACGAAATCAGTGTGGGAGGAGTTGCCTTTACTTCCTTTCCTATTCTACCCAGAGGTTACCAAATTTGGAGTATTCAGTAGGTTTAGCTATAAAACAACTTGATGACGTTTGTGTCTGTGTGGGTGAAGGGGACACACAGGAAATTGTTTTTGAATGCCAGTTTAATTTCTTTTTTTTTTTTAAGATTTTATTTATTTATTTGACAGATCACCAGTAGGCAGAGAGGCAGGCAGAGGGAGGGGAGGGAAGCAGGCCCCCCGCTGAGCAGAGAGCCCGATGCCTGGACTCCATCTCAAGACCCTGAGATCATGACCTGAGCTGAAGGCAGAGGCTTTAACCCACTGAGCCACCCAGGCGCCCCACCAGTTTAATTTCTTAAAATGTTTCCTATCTCTTATAGAGAACAATTTGATATGTTATAGGAATGTCCTTTTTTTTTTAAATTTCATTTCTTTTCAGCGTAACAGAATTCATAGTTTTACACCACACCCAGTGCTCCATGCAATGCGTGCCCTCCATAATACCCACCACCTGGCTCCCCCAACATCCCACCCCCCGCCCCTTCAAAACCCTCAGGTTGTTTTTCAGAGTCCATAGTCTCTCATGGTTTATCTCCCCCTCCAATTTCCGCCAACTCCCTTCTCCTCTCCATCTCCCCATGTCCTCCGTGTTACTTGTTATGCTCCGCAAATAAGTGAAACCA
>PISX010008229.1:0-83381 GCA_004024625.1 Mellivora capensis | reverse complement strand
GACAGGGCTGTATTTGAAATACCAGAGGAAAATACTCTCTCGGATCACTTAAACTCTTTGAACTAATTTTTAATTTCATCCCAGGGCAAGTCAATCTCTAGAGTCATTTCTTTGGGGTTGAGTTTCCTGCCCTGGATATGTACCTGGCTCCACTACTGGCATGAACAGCTGTTATTTACTGTGACCTGTATGAAGGCTACAAGGGAAATACATTCTGATTGGTTATTCCTCATATCCAGGGCTGTAGACTCAACTATTGGCTACATCACATGATTAAATTGTGAACTCTTACAAATTAAAAGAAGAAAATGCATTACCTTAGAATTATGTGCTGAGGGCGCCTGGGTGGCTCAGTGGGTTAGGCCTCTGCCTTCGGCTCAGGTCATGATCTCAGGGTCCTGGGATAGAGTCCCGCATCGGGCTCTCTGCTTGGCGGGGAGCCTGCTTCCTCCTCTCTCTCTCTCTCTGCCTGGCTCTCTGCCTCCTTGTGATCTCGCTCTATCAAATAAATTAATAAAATCTTAAAAAATTAAAAGAAATTCTGTGGTGAGACATGAAAATCCAGGGGTGGGAATATTACAGGAAAGAAATGAAAGGTAAGATGCTGGCAGACTCCCTTGAATTTTTTCAGGACATACTTAGTAATAGAATAGATTACACCAAAAGTAGATGTCACTTTGCTTAAAAGCAAGCCAGGTTTTTTTTTTGTTTTTGTTGTTTGTTTTTTTTTGGGGGGGGTCCTAAAAGTAATTTGCCACATCTCTTTGGGATAAAATATTATAGATCAAAAATCTCAATGATACCTTTAACATTAGTCCGGAGATGCTGAAAATTTCTTATAAGAAAATCATCCTAAATATCACAAGTTTTAAGAATAAAAATGTGGGGGCATCTGGGTGGCTCAGTGGGTTAAAGCCTCTGCCTTCGGCTCAGGTCATGATCCCAGAGTTCAGGGATTGAGCCCTGCATCGGGCTCTCTGCTCAGCAGGGAGCCTGCTTCCCCACCTGTCTCTCTCTCTCTGCCTGCCTCTCTCTCTCTGCCTGCCTCTCCGCCTACCTGTGATCTCTGTCTGTCAAATAAGTAAAATCTTTAAAAAAAAAATGGGGGTGCTTGGGTGGCTCAGTGGATTAAAGCCTCTGCCTTCAACTCAGGTCATGATCCCAGGGTTCTGGGATCGAGCCCCACATTGGGCTCTCTGCTCAGCAGCGAGCCTGCTTCCCCCCCACTCACTCTGCCTGCCTCTCTGCCTACTTGTGATCTCTCTCTGTCAAATAAATAAAATCTTAAAAAAAATGTGCTCAATGCTATCATAATATTGCAAACAATCTAAGTTACAAACAACTTAAATATTCAACCATAGTTGAATAAGTGAGATGCTTAAAATATATTCAATTGATGCAATCTTAAGTAGTCATTAAAGATTTTCAAAGAGTATGATAAAACACCAAAAGAGTGGTACTATGGTATTAACTAAAAATAAGACATGATATTGTGTGTGTGTGTGTGTGTAGTCTAAATCTGGCTCTGTTAAAAATAATTATGCCTAGAGAAAAATATCAGAAGAAATTTAATCCCTCCATGGTTGTTTGAATGATTGGACTATGAGCACTGTTCTGTTCTTTCTTATACTCTGTATTTTTCGAACTTTCTTTAATGAGTAGGCCCTTCTTTCATATCTAAATATTAGAAGAATCATTGAAATATACATTAAAAGCTCTAATTAAGACATATCATTGTTCATTGGCTATTGAACATGACATTTGCAGTACCTTTTTCCTTGTAGTGTGGATGGGAGAATCACAAGGGGTCTGACCCGGTCTCCATGTTGTAAAGTATAGGGACACCTTCGAATAAAAACGTTGTGATGAAAAATAAATGAAAAACCTAAACACGTACTTGGGAAGAAGACTCATGCTCCATAACATTTGTACATTTATAGTTTAAAACATTGCCTTGATCTTTTTCTTGGTGAATATTATACTCCCAACCCATAGGGAGTCCTAAAGAAACAGAGCTGGTTTGGTGATGAAACAGAAAGAGAAACAACATTGAGGAAACTGAGTCATACTCACTACCCGTGGAATCACCCAAGTTGCTTTGTGAGTTGTGGGAGTGTCTCAAGGGTCAAGCCAAAGGTGGGAAAGGGGGAGGGTCTATCACCCACATTGATTCATTCATCAAGTATTTATTGAGGACCTGCTGTGTTCCAGGCACTGGACATAAGCCAGAGGACAAATGTATTGTAAGGCCTATAAATTTCATGTGCTGCCTAGACATATTTGGGTTTGACAGGGCCCCTAAGGCCTGCGCACGAATCCTTCCTGCTCTCCTCAGATGTGCCCCCACCCAGCAGGAGCCGTCCCCTGCCCAGCTCGTTGCCCCACCCGCCAGACCAGACACGTTCCACCTAGTTCTCAACTGAACAGGCTTCAGTTCCCCACCAGCCTGTGAAATTGCTCAAAGAAGCTAATCAGAAACTCCTGCAGGAAGCAGGGCATGTGCCACCCACTCTTATTATAAAGCCTGTAGCCCACAGCCCCTGCTGGTTCACTCTGCTCCTGACTGCAGCCCTGAGTGCCAAGCAGTGTCCTGTTTTCTGCAGCTGTGAGTGTATGTGGCTGATAAGTGCTGCCCAGCTCCCCAGTCTACTGATGGATTCCATGTGTTTACCCATTTCGTACTGTAGAGTACGGGGGCCCCCTCCATCATCCATGGGCCCATGGGGTATAATCAGAGCAGTAAGAGTGTCGAGGCCTCCCTTATTTTGGAGTTAGTACTCTTGTTGTTGGAGTGTGGGTGGGACGATAATAAGGAAGTAATAAATAAATAGATTAACTTCCATTTATATTAAATATTGTGAAGGAAATAGAATGATATGGTGGAGACACATGGAAACACAAAGTAACTGCTTTGGATAGGTGAACAGGGGAGGCTTTTTGAGAAAGTAACACTGAATTAGCTTGCAGGTTGTGAAGGGGCTAGACCTGGGGAGGGCTGGAGGGCAGTGAGCAAGGTGGGGCTTGGCCAGTGCAGCTGGGTCCATGCATCAGGAAGAAGATGAGCTGACAGGACCTTGGAAAGGCAGTCAGGGACCTGTAGAAGCTATAGTAAAGAAGCCAGAATTAATTTTTACATGTAATGGGGAATCACCTGTAAGCAGGAAAATGACACGATATGGCTTATAATTTCACAAGAAGTGTTTTGGTACTTGGGTAGAAAATGGATGATGGGGGAGCAAAGGGAGAAATACTCAGTTAGGAGCCTCCTGTGACAGTTCTGATGGGCAATGAGAGGGGTTGGGGTTGGCTGGGTGGAGAGAATGGACAGACCAGGTTACGTATCCTGGAGGTAGACCCAGTGAGACTTGCTGATGGATTGGACATGAGGGATAAGAAAGTGGAGAAAAGGATGTTTCTGAGGTTTTTGCTTGAGTGACTGCATAGATAATGGTGCCATTTGATGGAATGAGAAGAGGATGAGATTGAAATCAGGAGTTTGGTTTAGATTTGTCTGATCTGAGTAAGTATTCAAGTGGAGATGTCAAGCTGGCAGCTGGAAATACTATTATGCAGCTCAGGATAAATGCCAGAGCTAAAGATATTAGTTTGGCCATTACCGCCATTTGATAGTATTTAAATTGGTTGAATAATATGGGTAGATGATAAAAAACTCAATGATTTATTCTCCTAGAATGAATGTCATGTTAGATATAAGTTTGACTATATCAGTGGGATAATGTATAATAAGACCACTTGAAAACTGTGCAGCACCGTGGAAATGTGGTAACTATTCACACTGTCATAGTATTTGGGGCTCCCACAGTGGTCATAATTCTGGGGTCTTTGGTCCTTCATTGTTTAAGGCACAAAATCCCCTTCCCATCATATACTCCCATCTGAGTTCCTCAGAGAATACTTGCCTCTCAGCCTGGACCAGTGCTTTAGAAAGAATTCTTGCCAACATTGTAATACGGGAGAACAGATAAAGCTACAGAGCTAAAGATTATCTTTTTTAGTTGAAAAAATTTTGACTCAGTTATATTAGCCTCCTAAAAGAACTTGGGTCTCTAGGGTTTTTCTTACTTGCAAGAGTTTGGAGAATGTACAATGTTCAATTTTTCTAGGAGCATTTTGGCTGAGGCCAGATTGGAACTCTCCATGGCTCTGGGTAAACAGTCAATATTTTATTCCTGTGAAATTCTGGAGATTGTGATTTAGCAGCAGGATTGGCTGGAGGCCGTGCTCTACCTGGCCAGGAATCACATGACAAATGGATCTCCTTTCAAGGAAGCTGAGTATATGTTTTATAAAATTTAGTTGGGTGTTTGTGGGGGGCAGGGAAGAATTCAAGGACAGGCATTTGAATTTCAAAGAAACAGCATTTGAGGTTCTCATGAGTCAGTCTTCTAGACTAACCCACTGTTTAATAGTTGAGGCTGTTGAGGTCTAAAGAGGTTAAATGATTATTCAGAGGTCACACAGCTGGTTAGAACTACATTTTCCTGACAGATTTTTTCATTCTCCTAGAAGCAGGCTTTGCTCTTCATAGGTGTATGCATACATGGACGTAGATTTTCAAGAACAAATTGAACATGAAAATTAAGGTCTGCAGGTGCCTGGGTGGCTCAGTTCGTTAAGCATCAGCCTTTGGCTCAGGTCATGATCTCAGGGTCCTGGGATCAAACCCCACATTGGGCTCCCTTGCTTCTCCCTCTCCCTGTGCCCCTCCCTCTTGTGTTCTCTCTCCCCAGTAAATAAAATCTTAAAAAAAAAAGTAATAAGGTCTGACTCCGGGATCATGGTGCCTTGGCTTGGGCCGTTGTTTTGGTCTTAAGGTAATGTTTGGATTCTTCTGGCTGTGCCAAAAAAATCAGGTGGGGGAGGTCTTTAATTAAATGACATGTATCATTTAATCTCCTATCTATTAGATTTTTTTAGGTAGACCTGTGAGGATTCATTCATTGATTGCTTTGTTTTTTTGGGTTTTCTGCAATGGGCCTGGCCCTAGGTTTGGTGTTGGGAGTACACTGGTGAGTAAGATACCATCCTTGACCTTAAGAAATTCTCCCTATGGCCAGGGAGATAGACAAGTAGGGAAGGGTGGGGGGGAGAAAGAAGAGCTTTGATAGGGGTAGCAAGTGAATGCAGAGTAAGTACTTAACTCAGACCTGGAAGCTCAAACCAGGAAGGCTTCCTCGGGGAGGCAGTACCTTACTTGAGACTGGCAAGTAGACCATGACTTAGTGGGGACACGTTTAGAAAGAGTGTGAGGGGGTGTTCTATCTAGTCTATCTAGATATATCTGCAATAGTCTATCTAGTCTATCTAGAATAACTGCAAAGGGACGCTACATGTTAAAGGAACTGCAAGCTATTTAGCATGACTGGAGGGTGGAGCTGGAAGCAGGCAAGACCATGAGGCCAAGAGAGCTCTGGGAAGCCTGGGCAGGGGTGGGGGGGGGGGGGGGGGGGGTATGATGGATGCTCCTCAGGGAAGCCTGCTTGAGCCCAGGATCTTATGTTCATATAGCAAAGCCCCCTCTGGTGGCTCTGGGGAGAATTGCATGTGTTCAGATGAGATGAGTCCACCAAGTATAGCTATGATAATGACCCCAAATGGGCATGGTCCTGGCAAGAGAAAAACCAGGTAAGCAAGGGAAAAGAGGACAGCTATGTTTCCAGGAGAATGTGAAGCTCTTTAAAACTAAGTGTTTGGGGAATTAGAAAAGAGAGTACTTGTGTTTATTTCTAACTCCTTTTTACCAAGTCGTACTATGTGCCAGCTTCTGGCCAAGGACCTTATGTGCAGTTTTCTCATTTAATCCCCATAACCATCTTACAAAGCAGGTACTGCTATCATTACCCCCTGTAGAGAGTTAAATAGTGCCTCCTCTCCCTCCAATTCATGTCTGTCTGGAATCCTGGAACGTGACCTTATTTGGGAATAGGGTCTCTGCAGATAAAATTAGTTAAGGATTTTTGAGGTGAAGTCCACCTAGACTTAGAGTGGGCCCTGAATCTGATGACTGGTGCCATTATAAGAAGAAATGACACACAGATATTGGAGTGATGTAGCCACAAACCACCAGACACTGGAAGAGGCAGGGGCGGATCCTCCCATGGAGACTGCAGGCCTTGATTTTGAACCTCTGGCCTCCACAACTGTGCCAAAGTATTTCTGGTGTGTATTTCTATTGTAAGCCACCAAGTCTGTCATAACTTTTTAGGGCAGTCATCGGAGACTAATATAATGTCCACTGTAGATTTGGGGTGGGTGGGGGGTGCAAACTAATTCTTAAAGCTCAGCTCTAAGCCTAAGGTCCTTCAAACCAAGATCTAACAGAAATGGGCAGGACTTCCATCATGTGGCTTGCAGTCTGGGATCTCCACTGCTCTAGTCTTCGTGCCTCCTGCTGGTAACAGCTAATATTTATTTCATGCTAACTCTTGGTCAGGAACTATCTCAAGCATTTTTGCTTTGATTTCTTCTATCTTGAAGATTATCTCATAAGAGATAAGGCCATTAGAAAATGCAGATGGTGTTGGTCTCTATTTTTGAAGGAGAGTAAACTGTTTTTATGACCTGGCATTTTTAAAATTTCACTTTTTGGTATCTCATTTGCCAAATGGAGGTTTTCCACCTTGAGGGATCAAAGCAGTATGAGAGGAAGTGTCAAGCATGTCAACCAGAGACTCATGAAATATTTCATCTTGTAATACATTAATAGAGAAAACCAAGATGATTTTTTAGCCCATTCCAGTAAATCGGTTTTAGCACTAATGAATTGTTCTGTTTGAGTAGAGCATTATTGGCAAAATGCTGATGTTAATAGTAATACTGAGTCATTTGAAACTCCATCAAAAATTATAATTTCAAAATAAAAGGCTAGAAAAATTTCTGTGTTATATTAATTAACATTGGTTGTCTGATCAATGTTTTTAATTGGTAGCAGATTAAAGTATGGATTTCTGGCATGGCAAATCTGCAGACTGGCTGTCTCGCTACCTGTTGCTTCTGATGACCTCATTCCAACATTTATATTCAAATCTGATAGCTCAGAGCCTCAGTAGTCAGCGGATCATAAATTTCACCCAGTTCCTCTGGCTGAATTTCAAGTGTGTAGACCATGTGCTAACAGCAAGAATGATCGGAAAGATAGTTGTAGACAAACGGAGCATGAAGAAAATCATTCTTATTGGAGGATGTGGCAGAAACAATTTTCCTCTGTGCTAGGCAGACAGCAGTTCTGTGCAACTGGCCAGAAATAAAGATCGCTCCACTGATGGGCTGTAACAAGGGCAAAGGAGGGTACTGGCTCCCATCCCCCAACCCAGATGTTTCAGGGTTTCATGGCCAAATGCCAATGGAGCTAGCCTGGCTGCACAAAATGGCCAGAGGGAGTTTTTGCCAAGCAAGAAGAACTAAGCAGTGGGAGGAATCAGGAGGTGGGATGATGCCACTGTTCATAGAGCTTTCCTGTGTGCCAGGTGCCGTGCTAACCTTATCCTCTCACAACTGCCCCATGGTGGAGGTACTAGGTTGAACCATATGGAATTGCCATTCTTGTAGGTCAAAAAGAGCTCAATGTCGGCGCTCTTGTTGAGTTCTCTCTGTGCTGTGTGATTAGCCCTCATTTGTAGCTGAGGAAAAGTAAAGTTGAAGATGCTTGCTTAAGATCATAGGCTAGGAAGGTTGCAGCATCACAGGGCTAGTTAGCTCTGGGGAAAGCAACACCCTGTCCTCTATCTCCTCTCCCTCTTCCTCTTGTTCTTCTGGTGGACTTTATCCACAGGAGTGGGTGGTTAGACTTATACTTCAAAGACCCCTTTGGATAACTCTGGTAGCTACATGGTCAGGATGTGGAAAGAACCAGGGTGGATTCCAGAAAACTCTTCAGGAAGCTGTTATAACATTACAGAGGGAATGACCGGGATTCAGACTAAATTGACAGCAGGGGAGGTATCACAAAGGGGACTCATTTGAGAGCTTTTTAGGAGAACCGATAGGATGTGGTATTTTATGGAGGGAAGGGCCCCATCTGTCTGGCTTCTCCTCCCCTGACTCCATGTTACACATCCTCACACACCTTCCCTTTGCTGGCTATATCTCTACTAACCGTAAGCTCCTTAGAGTGGGAATCTTGTCTTTTATTTATTGCTGTCCCTAGGACCATCATAGAGTCTAATAACTGGTAGACCATCAGTATTTGTTGGATCAGTGAAAGAATTCAAAGCAAGAAGTTAATTAAACTATCTTGCATCCTTACCACAGCAGTGACTCTCCATTTCCTTGAATTCTGGATTCCCTGACATGGAGGAAGTCTGAAGTGGAGAAATAATATCCCTGTTCTGCCCTGCACCCATCCTGTAATTTCTGCAGAATCCCCCCAGCCACTGTGGTGGGACTGTCTTGAACTCAGCATCCTGTTCGCACTTACAGAGTGACATATCTTCATTTCACTCTGCTAGTTTGGACCATTTCCATTAAATTTTTCTGGACTATTTAATGAGGAACCCTCTGACCAGTACTATATGCTAAATTGCTTTTAAACAAGGGAAGTTCTGTCATCTGCCAAATAAAACCTCTTTCATCCAGGTCAGTTTTTCTTCTTCTTTTTTTTTTTTTCTTCCTTCCTTTCTTCCTCCCTTTCTTTCTTCCTCGGTTAAAGCAGATATGCTTTGAATAAAAATGTGAGGAGTAAAAAGAACATTTAGCTTGACGAATCTTTATTGCTCTAACAAGTAAAAGACCCTTTAACAGTCACATTGATTTTTGCTGATGGATATAAAGGGTTTTGAAAGTGAATTCTTACTCTGGGCAAGACCCACTTGGAGATACCAGGGTTGTACTGCACCCTTATAAGACATTAATGGGGAATGAAGGAAGACAGATTTTGCCACGGAAGTAACAATTCCAGCTGATGAATTGCATCAAGGGGACAATAGAAGTTGACTGACAACTGAGTGGAACATTTGGCAGGTAAAGGGACAACAATCTGATTGCTGGTTTCTGTTGACAAAATATCAGAGAGGGTATAGTGGCCTCGAAACACTCAGAAAACCTGAAAAGGGGTATGGATGGAAGGTGGTAGGAAAGATAGGAAATGCTTAGGCTCAGAAGTGATCGCTAGAAACCTTATTTCCCTATATTGTCCTCCTCATTCTTGACTTATGGAAGGTTTTGCCTCTTTAGTCTAGTGGGTGAAGCTGGTTGTCCCCCAAAGTGGTCCTCTGGGTGAGCTGTGGGTCCCTGCTCTCCATCCTCTCAGCCAAGATACTTCCCTAGACCACTGCTGGGCATGACATGGTGGAGAACTGATTTGTCAGAGAGCCATGGGGTCTTCGGTGACCCGTAGACCTGGACTCACAGTCTGGCCCCACCAGCAAGTAATTTTATCATCTGAAATGTGGATTAATAACTCCTGTATTGACCTCTTGTGGACTGTTGTAGGAAACCTCAGCAAATTTCTAGGCACATGTAAGCTCTCAATAAAGGCTAACCCCCAAACAAAACAAGCCATCAGCAACAAAGATGATGATGCAGCGTGAGCCTCGTGTCTGCTGTTTTCAGGAGCTTCTCCTCTCACTCTGAAAATCCCTCCTTCCCTGAACAACCTTACCCCAAAGAAGTCTAATCCTGCCACCTGCAGACAGTAGCGTGTGCAGTTTCAAGAACTCAGAGCTTAGAGTTAGGCCTGGGTTCAAATGCTGACTTGGGCACTTAAATGCTGTGTGTGACCTTAGGCCCATTACTTACCCTCTCTTTGCCCTTTTCTTCCTGGATTTTGTGGGCTTTCATCAGGTTCTTTCAGTACATCAATGTTATCCTCCCCTTTTCTTTGTAGCTGGTGGCCATCTGGCTTTGCTCACTGCTTAGTCTTTCCTGTGTCTGGCAAGGGGTGGGGATACCCTTCCAAAGTGGCTGTTGTGCCCTTAGCTGCATGACTTTACAGTTCATGTGCATACTACTCCGGCCTCTTGCCACTCCTTCTGTGCAGAGTCAGTCTGATTGGACACCAATCAGCCAGTGGACCCTCTGAGTCCAGTATCAGCCTTGATCCAATCAGTTGGGGCTGGTGGTGATGTCATGTGTGGGGGTACAACATGGCAACCAGGAGAAGTGAATATGTGTTGGAGGTCAGTTCCTGGACATTGGGCTAGATATGCTCTTCATATCACGTTCCCAAGTTAGGAGTATTTGAGTTGTGGTTGAGGGGGGCAGTCTATTTTCCTGAGACTCTGTGAAGGAAGCCTGCATTTTTTCAACTCTGATGATAAAATTAGACCCAGACATCATTTTTCTATCTTCCTTGGCTTTCCATTTAGGGTCTCATAGCCTTCTACTTTAAACTATTCCAGAACCCCACTCTCCTAACTGGGTCAAAGAGAGAACAGAAATGCCATGTGCTTTCTGATGGCAAAGAACTATATTAGGTATGTCGGGGACATTTTACCACAAATTGGGCTGTTCATTGAAATATAATGAACAGCTGGGAAAAAATTCTCTCTCCTATGTGGGCTGTTAAGCATAGAATTTCCCTGAAAACTGCCACACAAAGAAATCCTCTCACTTTTTAAAACCTGCCATGGCACACCTGTGTTTTTTGTGTCTCTCTGGCTTGAGCAGGAGGCTGGGGTTAAGACCATGTGGAAATGAACCACATAAGTGCCTGAGGGCAACAACCTTTCTTGAGTATTGAAACTCTAGGGCCCTTGACTCTCCCTCTGGGACTGCCTATCAGGCACCAGGGCTCCGTGCGCAGTGCATCCACCCCTGAGTAATTGAGTTGATAATAAATTATATGAGCTCGCATTTTGTAAGTAAATATTTTTTGAGTATCATCTATGTGGCTGACATTGTTCTGGGCATTTAGGATAACTCAAGGGAGCAGAACAGCTAGAATTCTTCCTTTGAGACCTTTATTCCTAAAGTCAGCAGGCTCTGCCTGCTGCCTTCCTCTCAATGCTACAGACCCCTTGGCTGCTATAACCACAGGGCCTTTACACATACCACTACATAATGAACTGCTACTCATCTTCAGTTCCTCAGAGAGGCTTCTTCTTCCTCTGCCACCCTTCTTATCTGCATTTCATGGCAGTTTGCTTTGTTATTTTGCTCTCTCAGAATCATGCTGCTTTTCTTTAGCACAAATCTCCATTTCCTCTTTTTATTACTATTTTTTAAAGATTTTATTTCACAGGGATATAGCGAGAGAGGGAACACAAGCAGGGGGAGTGGGAGAGGAGGAAGTGGCTTCCCACTGAGCAGGGAGCCAGATATGGGCCTTGATTTCAGGACCCTGGGATCAGACCTGAGCAGTTTAATGACTGAGCAGCTGAAGTGCCACACGCATCTCCATTTCTGTTTATACATTTATTGGTGTCATTACTTAGGTACCTTTCTCTTACACTGGACCCTGACCTCCATGAGGCCCAGAGAGGTTTAAATAACTTTCCCAGGACCCAAAGGGATACAGTGAAGATTTGATCCCAAGTCCGTCCCATGCTCTTCACACAGTTTTAATACTGAACTGGAAATACGGAAGTTCACGTGCTACCCCTAGGCTTTGTGTATCTCCCCTCCCAGTAGCAGTGCAGAGCTGCCACCAGCTGTGTAAAGAAAATGACAACAGCAGCTGACATTTGCTGAGCTCTCACTTTGTGCAGGGCCATGGGCTTAATAAGTGCCTTCAATACACGAGTTCCGCATTTCTGAGGAGACAGGAGCTATGATTACTACTGTTGTGCACATGAGTATTTTTTCATGTGCGCAACAGTAGTGAGGTGAGTAGGAGGGATAGTACCTGACTACCACAGTAGTGAGGTGAGTGGGAGGGATAGTATGCCCAAGGTCTCACAGACAGGGTGCAAACTCACCCCTGTTGGATTTCCAGCCTGTGTCCATTACAATGTCGATGCTTGCTTCTTCCTAATACTCTCACCCATGGAAAAAATGGAAGTGGGATGAAGGCCAAGCCTGTGCCCTGGATCCTGGTTGCACCAGTAGCACCAACAGATCTGCAAAGGCTTCAGTGACATGGGTAATGGGTTACCTTGTAGGCGTACTACTCATTGATTTCTTCTGGACACACAGAAATCAAAGAGAGTCTGAGTTGGTTTGGAGCCCCTGTTCTGATGGTTCCTTGATGTTTAAACCCTGCTGTGGTAAAACCAGGGGAGTATGTTTGTGCCTGTGCATGTACATGTGCACGCACATGCTTTGGCATCAAAAGGCATTGATGCTGCACTGAGTCTGATCCACATCTCTTTCTTCTTGGAGGGTATACTGTTTTGTTGATTCTTCTACAGAAGAATCTCAGTGTCAAGGAAAAGAGAAGGGACTTTTGTTTGAGGTCAGAGTCAGAAAGAAACTTTACCACTATAATTACTCCATGGTGATATCTGGGGCTTGAGGCAGAGGATGCTCTGGGATCCCTCTGACTTCTAGGCAGGTTCCTTCAGGGACCCAGTGATCAGAGCTGGACATACACAGCAGATATTCATGGCAGCCTGTTTTGGGGATGTGTGTACAGGTTTCCAGGCAGGTCTGTGTAGCATATATAACCCCATGAGCTGGGCAGCCTCCTTAACCTTCCAAATCTCAGTGCCCCCTTCTGGAAAATGGGGCTGTTTATAATCTCATACCTTTTAGCTTACCATTGCAGTGATGATGAAATGAGTTCACAGATAAAGTGCTTGGTCAGTGCCTGATATGTAGTGGATACTCAGTGCATGACAGATAAATACTGAAAATACCAGTTTGATGCCCCAAATTAAGCCTTCCATTTATCCCTTTTGAGCAATATGGATTCTGCCTGGAGTAGGCTCCTTGAGAGAACCAGAGTGCTTCTTCCTTTGGTCTGGTTGGTCCTGGTTGCTAATTTCCAAGACCCATTTAATTTTTTTTCCTTCAGTCTCAAGAACAAAGATACCCTGCTGAAAGATCAGGAAATGAGATACAGAAAGGGGACCTCTCAGAGAGTGATGATTTGTAATGGCCCATCAACAGGGATAAACTCCACTGCGGCAAAAAATAATGAAACATTGATTCTCAGAACCTATTAAAAGTCAGATTTATATGAGAGTTTAACAAAGCAATTAGTCTGGATTAAAACTAATTAGTGAATTTGCCCCTATCCTGGGATGGTTCAGATCTGCATAGGCTATTAGGAACCTACTATGTGCAGGACTTTACAGGATTCAAGGATGGGAAAGAACTCTAGAGAGATTAGATTCAAATAGAACTGACTTTTTTTTTTTAAGGAAGTCATCCTTTTTTTAAGGAAGAAATCAATTCCATGGTAGAGGTGCAAGCACAGTATCATGAGGTTTCAAAGACATGCATAGGATGAAATCACCCTAACAGTGGTTGGAGGACAGACAGGATGCAGGAGACATTACAGACAGAGGAACAATGAGACTATCACTGTCAGTCCTCACAACTGATAGTGCCACACTCCGTACAGGATCCGTTTCAGCTCCTCTGCTGTGCTTTCTTTCTGCATCAGACCACCCTAGTTTTTATCTCTTATGCTTTAATATTTCACTTTGCATACTTTCTGGAGAGCCTCCATGGTACCCACAACTCCTAACCACCCCTGCATGTGCTGTTACCACCTTTCCTATCTCCAGGCTCCAGCTGTCTGGTTGGCAACTCTCTTGGAAGGTCCAAGATCAAACTCCATCTAGAAGAGATGATGGTGATCAAACACCATCTCTCACACCCCCTATCTATCATCCCTTGTGGGTTCTTCTCCAGGTTAACATCACTACCATTGGCTTAGTCTCCCAAGTGTTAGTTCCATGGTCACCCTAGCTTCCTCCATTTTTCTGCCTTCCACATCTAAATTGATCACCGAGTGCTACAGATTGTGCTTCTCAACCATCTCTTGGGACCGTTTTATCTTCTCGATCCCCACAGCCTTTGACCAGGACTGATAGCGATAGTCTCATTGTTCCTCTGTCTGTAATGTCTCCTGCATCCTGTCTGTCCTCCAACCACTGTTAGGGTGATTTCTCTGAAACATAAACTGTACACTTGTACTTTTTTCTTGGAATGCTTCAGCATCTCTCCAGGGTCCTTGGGATGATTCACTGCTTATGTGTATTTCAAATAAGATCTTCTGCAGTTTGGATTCTGTTTACCTCCTGCTTTGTCTCTTGTAACTTTCTAGCAACTGTATCCTCTCATCTGATTTGTCTAGCCGTGTATCCATCCAATAGTTATCAAGCTCCTACTATGTGACAGGCACTAGGATAAGCGCTGAACTTAAAATGGTAAACCAAACAGGCATGGTCTTCATGGTCTTGGATCTCCTCCAGTTTACAGTCTAGGGGGCAGTCTGACAATAAACAAGTAGTTAATAAACTATTCATGGTTCTTGGATATGCGGTCACACATTATTCTGAGTGTTCTTGTGAGGGTATTTTTGGATGAGATTCACTTTTGAATCGGTGAACTTTTTTTTTTTTTGAATCGGTGAATTTTGAGTAAAGTAGATTGGATGTTTTCAACCCCACATTATAGAGAACAATCAGTTGAAGACATGAATAGAATGAATGACATGCCCGAGCAAGAGAGAAGTCTGTAGTAGAAAGCCTTTGGGGACTTGAACTATCCACAAGCAATAGGATGTGTATGTATATATAAAGACATTTATTTTAAGGAATTGGCTCACCCAGCTATGGAGGCTGGCAAATCCAAAGTCTACATGGTGGGTCAGTAGGCTGGAAATCCAGGAGAGATGGCTTCCATATCCCAGTAGGAAGAGTGTTAAAGGATTTGGGGCAGTATTTCTAAAATCACAGCAGTGTGCTATCTAGCTATAAATTATTTGCATTTCCCCCACCTGCAGAACACATTTGACTCTTCCAATATCCCCCCTCCCCTAAAAAGTATCTCTCATTACACCATCAGGCTCAGCTTGAGACCAAGGATCTCATAAATCTTATTTAAGGTCCACATGTGGAGGAGGATCCTCAGGTTTGGTCCTTTGGATACAGGTTCTCTAGATTTCTGGAGATATGTGAACTAATGGGGCAAGTTATCTGTCCCCCCACAGCACTTAACTTGCAGTGATGAGACAGACATAGGATAATTGTCCTAGAAATTCCCATTAAAAAAAGGGAAAACGGGTGTTGCCTGGGTGGCTCGGTTGAGCATCTGACTCCTGATTTTGTATCAGGTCATGATCTCAGGGTTGTGAGATCGAACACTGCTTTGGGCTCTGTGTTAGATATGGAGCCTGCTGAGTATCTCCTCCCTGCCCCACACACATTCTCTGTCTCAAAAAAAAAAAAAAAAAAAAAGAAAAAAGAAAAAAGAAAAAAAAGAAAACCATGGCAGTTAGTGGCCCATAGTAGTTCCAAAATCCAGCTTGGCATATGATGTCCATTTCTTGGTCAGGGTCCAAAACAGATCCCTGGGAATGAATTTTGTGGTTTTTAGCTCCAACTCTGAGACCTTGATTCTGACTTTTGAGTCACCTACCTCCCACCCCTTAAGAAACAGCCTATACTGCTTCCTCCTCTCTCTCTGCCTGCCTCTCTGCCTGTGATCTCTGTCTGTCAAATAAATAAACCTTAAAAAAAAAAAAAAAAAACAGCCTATATCAGCAGAGTAGATTTCTCTACTTCTTTTCTGTTTATAGAAGTCTGGGGATCAAACGGACCCTTTTAATTAATACTGTCTTAGTTCCTTTTACTCCCAGCCGGTATAATAACTTTAAGAACTTTATGAATTTCTTATATGTAGTTTCATTATTTCTTTAGACCCAAGCCACACCCATAAATCTCTAGGAGGTAAGTCCTTTTATATTTGGCTCTTCACGAGGCTTCTGTGGGATAGTATTCCTAATATCTTTGGGCAACCTGTTGTCCTCAAGTTGCCTTCTTAGGATCCTCAAAGGGATTTCATTTGACTGTAATGGTCTAGGAATCTTAGATTTTACAAATGGATATTCAGTCACACTACTGGCTTCATCTTTACTCTGAAACCGGCATAGTATTTTGATAACAACTTGGAATTGAGTTCTTTGAGTAGCTTTGGCTGGCTAGAAAGATTGTCCTGGGCCCTTTTGTATTTACTCTGAAATTTACCCAAGTGTGTACCATTGATTTTTTTTCAGTTGAGCTCTTTTCTTGCCCAATTTATTCTAGGTGGCTAGAAGAAGCCAGGTAGCACCTTCAGTACTGTGTCTGGAAGTCTTAGATGCAACAGACTTTTTTATCCAGTACATTTCCTACTTTCTACATTACTGAAATGTTGTCAAAGTTTTTTTCCATAACATATCCAGGAACCTCTTTTTCTCCAGCTTCCAATATTGTTTTCCTTCTTACCCTCACCAACTGTTTCCTTGAGGCCTGTGACAAAGTCCCAAATGAATGGCACATGTTTCAGTTTTGATTCAATAGCCTCATACTTTAAGGAACCGGCTTTTGTTACACTTACTTGCTATATAACAGATCATCCCAAATTTAACAGCACAAGAAAATGATAACTTTACTGTGTTTGTAGATTCTGTGGATTGGGAATTTGGGCAGGGAGTAGCTTGTCTCTGTCCCATATTGTGTGGTGCCTCAGATAAGAAGACTCAGATGGCTGGAATGACTGATTCAGCTTGAGGCTGGCAGTACTAACTGAAGACTTCTTCACTCGCATATTTGGTGTCTGGATTGGATTGGCCCAAGGGCTGGGCTTGGGTAGGATTTGAGAACCAAGTGCCTCCATGGGATTTACCTTTGTGGTTTGGGGTTCTCACCACATGGTGGCTGGATTTTGAAAGGAACTATGTCAAGAGCGAGTGCACAGAGAGCAAACTAACCAAGACACCCAGGTGGAGGCTATATAGTCTTCTAGAATCTGGCTTCAGAAGTCACATAGCATCCCTTGTGCCATATAGTGTTAGTTAAAAGAAAGTCATGAGTCCACCCAGATTCCCTCTTGGTGGGAGGAGTGTCAGATAATTTAGGATCAGGTCTCTAAAACCTCCACAAGAAGAAGGCCTTGGAAAGACTTTAAGACTGTTTCATCCTTACCCAAGATGACTAGGTAAGTTTTCAATATTTCTCTTCTCTCCCTTAAATTTCTGTAATGTTTGGTTCAACTGGATCCTCTTCTCCCACAGAGGTAGACTGATTATTTCCCCCCTTCATTTTCCACACATCCAATTTTCAACTTTCAGAGGCAGGCCTTTGGTATTCACTTGTATTGTCTTCATAGATTCTCGTGATGGGATGATGGAAAGATGGCAGTGTGGCCATGATGATGGGCTAGAAGAGAGAGACTGGGTGAAAGTTGCTTGGCCAGAGAGCTCTGGTCTTGAGAAATAAGTTCTTGAAATAAAGGCTGTTGGTCTTGGGATAAAATTAGCCCTTGACTAACTATGTCCCTCAAGTTAGGGAGGACAATTCACAACATTGATCCAAGGCTTCCAATATTGTTATTAGGTATTGTTTTGAATAAATCAAAACTGAGTTTTTGTTTGCTTTTATGTTATGAATACCATGGTAATACATGCACATTATGAAAAATATCAGAAAATAGGGGAAAACATAAAAGATTAAGTAAAAAAATTAAAGCTAATGTTAATGTGGCATATTTTATTCTTCATGTGTTAAAATAGTATTCCTAATTAAAATGAGTTAATACTAATTAAGTATTAATAATACTAATTAAAGTAGTATTCCTAGTTAAAATGAGATTAATCTATGTACACCAAAGTAAAAAAAAAATTACAGTGCATTAAACCCATTTCTCCATGTCATTAAATAGAACATTTGAGCATTATTTCTGAAGGTTATTTAATATTCAGTTGTATATCTGTGCTATACTTCACTTAGACCCCTGTTTGGGGGCATTTAGGTTATTTTAACATTATGTTGGATCATTTGGCTCATGTAGGAGGAGACCCATTTTATGGTCACACTTGGCACCTTTCCTGGGTTGCATTTATTTTTGGAGACAGTTGAAAGGTTGTACTGTGGAATTGAAATAGATTTATTCTGTGTAGTCCCTGAGGATGGCACCAAGACATCAGTAATGATGATAGTCATGATGACAATGACATTGGTGACTAACATCATTTATTTACTACACCTACCCAATTGTTAAAAACCTACATATCATCTTTGCTTTGTTCCTCTTTGTCACTTGCCACACACGGTCACCAAAACCTGTCTATTCAGTGTCTTTAATTTTTCTTGAATCTGCCCATTTTCATTCCTGTTGCCTTTGGCATCTCTCTTCTGTTGTTAGTTTAGTAGACGCTAGCTGTGGAACTGTCTTCCAGCTGGAGTATTCCTGCAGCCCTGGTCATGTCCTTCCAGTGGTTAAATCTCTTTGTTTGGAATAAGAAACAAACCCCTTCTTGAGGCCCACAAAGCCCTGCATACTCCTACTTCCTTTCTGTTCTCCAGCACTTATGAACTTCTCTGGTCTCTGGCATAACTGTCTCCAGGATTTCATCTTAGTCAGCTTGGACTGCTTTAACAGAGCATCATAGGCTGTGCAACTTAAACAACAGACATTTACTTCTCACAGTTCTGAAGGCTAGAAGCCCAAGATCAAGGCACAGCTGACCTGGTGCATGGTGAGAGCTCTCTTCAAGATGTTGACTTTCTTGTGCCCTCACATGGTGAAGAGATACATCATCTCTCTCATCGTGTACTCTAAGAGCACTAATCCCATTCACAAGGGCTCTGCTTTCATCACCTAACTATCTGCCAAAGGTCCACCTCTTCAGACCATCACTTCTGGGGATTAGGGCTTCCATGTGTGAATTTGGGAAGCACACGCTCAGTCCCTAGAAGCCTTGTGTCAACTCTTCCCTCTGCCTGCAACATTGTCTCCTTCCCCAAGTTATCTCAGTTCAGGTATTGCTTCCTCTGAGAAGTCTTCCCTGATCACACTACAACCTCACCCCAAGTCTGGATTAGGTTCCCTGTTAGTGCTTGGTGTGACTACTGTAGGGTTCCCTTCCTAGCACTTATTGAAGTTGTCACAGAATTTTATCTTCTTGCTGGATTGTGAGTTCTGTGAGAATAGGGCTCCTACTCTCTTCCCTTCAGATCTTAGCCCAGTGTCCAGCACATAATATGCCCTTATTAATTATATGACTAACTGAAACCCATGGCTGCTGCTTCTTGGTAAAGCCCACTCACAGGATGACAACTCTGACTCACTTATAAGAACCAGCTCTAAAACCCTCCCATATTTGCTTTCTGGGGAATAGAAGATTGTCTTCTAGGCAGAAAAATGCTTTAAAAACAGAATAGGCAAGCACTTGTGTAAATCATTAATAAATCTGTTTACTATTTTTATTTGCATTAGATACCAAATTAAATATTGCATTAAGTGAGTTAAATATTAATATTGCATTAAATATATATTACATTTTAAAAATTAAGTACTAGATGCTCTCCCTTAGAGTTGTATTATGAAGGCTTTAGCACAATCAGCCCAGCGTGTGCTGTGTGTACTTGTCTTCCACATCACTGATGATTTATGAGAGCCCACAAGAATAAGGGAACAGGTGAGTGGCCGTGGGGGCCTACCAATGGGTGGTGTAGCCAGGAGGGCAGGGCAGCACAGCACGGTGAGAAGTGATGTCTGATGGCAGGAGGAGAGAGGGACGAGGAGGAGGGGAACGTGTAATTTATCATGTACTTTTATTTACCATACGTGGTCCTAAGCAATGTACATGAATTATCTGTTATTTCATTTTGTTCTCATTACAGACAACCGAAATAGGTACAATTATCATGATAGCTCACACAGGTGAAAACTGAGTTTCAAGGTGGTTAGGAGACACATGCAAGGGCTAATGGCTTTGGTGGGGCTATCACAGGTGGTGTGACTCACTTTTTTTTTTAAAGATTTTATTCATTTATTCATTCAACAGAGAGAGATCAAAAGTAGGCAGAGAGGCAGGCAGAGAGAGGAGGAAGCAGGCTCCCCGCCAAGCAGAGAGCCCGATGCGGGATTCAATGCCAGGACCCCGAGATCATGACCTGAGCCGAAGGCAGAGACCCAACCCACTGAGCCACGAAGGCGCCCCGTGACTCACATTTTTAACTATGATCCTCTGCTGCTGCTTGAAGGAGGTGCTTTCAAGTTGGCATGAATCAAAATAGACACAAGGCTGTTAAGGAATCTTAAATTTGGCCATCTTTATTCTTAACAACAAAGGAACATGGTAGAATTTAGACATACGTACCCACTCACACATCCATCCACTCATCCACTCGTGTCACTGGCTTTTCTCGAGCTCCCAGGTTTGGGAACGTAGTGAACAGGGCAGGTACAAACACTATGCTAATAGATCTCATGGTCTCGTAATAGAAGCCAGGACCACCTGGCTTTTAATATCCCAGGCTCTTTCCCTTTCACCAAGATGTTTCCATATTCTGAATGACTCTTTGCCCCTGTAGTATTTCCCATATTCTTTGTCTCTGAAGAGCTAAGAAGGGCATGATGCTGACTGTGCCCTGACGTCTTGATGACTCGCTTAGAGATTCCTGGTCAGCATCTTTTCCTGATGACTGGTTCCCCGCATGCTAGCCGGTAATGTCCTCTGATTTGTTGTGCCTCAGTGCTCAGAGGCCACATGCATGCAGTGGAAGCTGGGCTAGATAAGACTCTGGGTCTTTAGGTATGACTCTTGTCTTCTGTTTTAAAGACCTTATCTGCGTCCCTGACCAGCTGCTCCCTGTTCTGCCTGCATGGCAAATATGGCTTACCTGTTCAGGTGGCTCCCAAGACTTTATCACATCTCCATGTAGTAGATTCTGACACAGAAGAAGAATCCTTAGCACTTTGCCAGACCAACTGATAAGGTCTCTCCGATCCCCAAATTCCTACTTGGGTTCCAGCTTCTCATCTGAATCCCACACGGATATGTTTCATTATTATTATTATTATTATTTTTGCCATCTAAATGGATGTCTCATGGACTCTCACATGTCACATGTCCATCAAACAGTTTCTTAATCTCTATCAGTACTCTCTCCACTCCCTGCCCCCTGCAATCTTCCCCATCTCAATAATGAGCATCACTGTCCACCAGAAATGCAAGTCAGGAAGTCAGGGATAATGGTATTTCCCTGGCTCCTTGACCCCCAACACAAACATTCCTTGTGACACCAGCATGTCCCCTTGATTGTATCTCCACAATATTCCTTGACTCTTTTTTTTCCATCTCCATTGCTGTCATTCACACTTTGATGACCTTTTGCAGGAACCAGAGGGGCTTCCTAAGTGATAAGCTATTTCTACTCCTGCTCTGTCTGAACCATTCTCCATATACCTCCATCCCTCCTTGCTGTCATGTCCAGTGATTTCCCCTTGCACTTGGAAAAGCTCCAGGTTCCTGATTCCATGGATTCTAAGGCCCTTTTGATACTATGGCCACCTGACCCTCCAGCCTCACCTTTAGCACCTTTCAGCCTGCTCTGTCCCCCCAGCTAGAATGCAGTTCCCAGAATGCCATCCAGACTCACCCAGGATTACCAGTTCACTGAGCACTGTGTGGGGCCACAGGAAGCCCACAGGAAATGGTGGTGGAGTTAGTGAATGTCTTCGGCAGCCAAGTGATAGAACAGGTAGTGATTCCTTCCACGATGGGGGGGGTCACACACTGGGGGATTTAAAAGTACGGTGGACCTTTGGTTGGAACTTTGATCGTTATCCCTGTGTCCAAGCTCTGGTAGATTATAGACTCCTCCTTCGAGGAAGGACTTGTGGCCCAGCCGTGAATGGTGTGGGCAGATGACAGCCTCCAACTGTTGAGGCCTCAGTCCCACCTCAGCTCTGGAGCTTCCCTGCTCTTCTCAGGTTGGTCCCAGCCAGTGACCGCAAGACTGTGTACCAAGGCCTGGCCATTTTTGTGTGACACGTGACTCCTGTAATGGGCAGCCTGGGCTCTTGAGTCCCCAGTGAGCTGCCAGACACTGTTAGATCTGCAGGCATGTCTGGCAGCTCCCCTGCCCAATCTTGCTGGCTCCTTTCTTTCACAGCTCCATCAGTGTTCTGCTGTTTCTTTGAAAAATGGTCACAAACAGCGTGCCTTAAAACAACAGAGATTTATCCCCTCTCAGTCCTGGAGGCAGAAGTTCAAGATGTTGCCAGGGCTGTGCTCCCTCCCAAGGCTCTAGAAGGAGATCCTTCCTTGCCTCTCCCAGCTTCTGGTGGCCCCTGGCATTCCTTGGCTTGTGGCCATGTCCCTTCAGCCTCTGCCTCTGTCTTCATATGGCTTTCCTACCCTTGTCTGTCTGTGTCTCTCATGTTCTCTTATAAGGACACTGTCTTTGCTCTTACGGCCCACCCAAATCCAGTGTGATCTTGTCTTACCTTGATTATATCTGCAGAGACTTTTTTCCCTAATAAGGTCATATGTACAAGCTTTGGGGGGTTAGGAGGAATTAAGCATATGCTTTTGGGGGAATACTATTTAATCCCCTACTCATATGTTACTCCCCAGCAAATCTTCTGTGTATATGACTCCACCTCAGTGTCTGTTTTCTGGAAGACCCAGCTGACCTGCTTCCTTGACTCATCTGGAGTCCTGTATACCATGCCTCTCTGTTACATTATTCCATTTCTGCCTAAATACTTGAGTTTTGTCCTACTAAGTTCCTTGGAAGCCACCTGTGGGCAAGTGTGTGTCCTTCTGCATAATGCCAAGTATGATCTTCCGTTTCTATGATAGAATCAGTGGGCAAGAGAGGTCTTGGAATCAGAATCTCAGATAAAGCAGGTTTGAATCCCACCTCACTGAGTACAAAAGCCCTGAGAACTTTACTTCTCTGTTTTTGTGATGTGTGAAGCATGATAATAATAATAATAAAAAAATAATATAACCATCTTTTGGGGGGTCTTTTTATGAGGATTCAATGTTTCGATGGGGCGGAGTTCACTGCTGTCCCATGTACACCATTGTAACTCTTTCTGTCTCTTAAAGGGATGTGTATCTTCCTTGAAAAAGGAGGGGCACCACTGAAAAAGGGGAGCACATGAAGAAGTTTTTGGAGCTCTGCAATGCTCAGTGTATGAATGGGAGTCCCAGACCCTCTACAGTCTTTGGGCAGCTGCATTAGTGGAAGGTTCCTTTCAGATGGTGATGGGACACGGTCACCTGGACTCATCCTGGGTATCATGATCTCCCTCCAATGGATAGAATGTTGTATAGGCATTGGTTTGGCATATTCCTTGGGAAATGAAGACTGAACACTGTCTCTTTATCTTTTCACTCCTGCTAGAGTAATCCAAATCCTCCCTAAGGCAAGGAGGAGGCCTCTAACTGATGAGAAGCCTTATGTAAGGAAGGGCACAAAGGAAAAGCACAAAGATTAATCCAAGTTCTAATCCCACTGCAGGAGCAAAGTGCGTCACCTGCTTGGACTTTACTTAGTAGCTCTCATGATTATCATTGCTTGATCTCCCAACATTTTTGTGCTTGTCAGGGTTGGGGTGAGGGGACACATAAACTGATGTCAAGGTTGAAATTCTGCTCACGGAGCAGATGACAAGGAAAAGAGGGTCTGCAGAAATACCGTTTCTCATCTTTCCTCCACTGGGGAGAGGGATGTCGAAGCTGTAGGCAAGCCAGGTCGTTTCTGAGGTGCTCCTACAGTTTTGAATTCTTGGTGTGCTTTCCAGGATATTGCAGACTGGAGTGGAAAAGGGAAAGCCAACCTAGAGGGGACTTAACCCTCTCGTGGTCTACCTGACTGCAAGGTTATGCGAACAGAGACTGGATTCAGTTTTTAAGAGTGTGCATAGTAGTGACATCTGAGCTTCGATAGAAAGTGCTGGTTTGGTAATTCCAGAGTGTAGTTAGGGCACAGGATCCTGTTCTGAACTGTTGTCTGCCCTTCTCCCTCTTTGCTTTTCTTCCTATCTCCTCCCTTCCCCTTAAGGCAATTCAGGTTCCCAGACATGGAGAGAAGGGGGGCGGTGAGGAGACCAGAAGCCCTGCAGGGAGGAAAGGTGCATAATTATTATACCGGGCACTGTTCAGAATTAGAACTTCAGGCCCCACAGCTCCTGCAAAAAAACCAACCAGGCTCTGATGAAAGTTTCATGTGGTTTTCTCTTCCCTTTAAAGCCTGTTGGGACATTTTTGGCAGAGGAGAAAGGGGTAGGGTTTGCCTTAATCCTTCTCTGTCCCATATTTCTGATTTAAGTGGATCCAAGCCCAAGCCTTGCAATTATCTCAAAAATAGCCCCGATAGCCATGGTGCATTTGGTGGGTTTCCTTGGCGGCATCTAATGAAACAGCCCGGCGAGGAAGAGATAGCCTGTTGGCAGGGTGGATAGATGGCCCTGCATCTGTTAATCTCACATTTCATCTTGGTTTAAGCAGTCTCTGAGCTCATTAATTGTGTTTCTGAGAAGGACCAGGCATTTATCTTTAAGAGCCATCTAGCTTCAGTGAGTTCATCTAGCCTAAAGAGAAGGGACAGACCGGAGCTATCCACTTAAATTTTACTGAACAAGAAATAGATTGTCAGACAGGGTGACGGCTCTTGATCTGTTTTGCCTGATTGCCTGCCAGACAGGTGGTGCCAAGTGCTGCCCCTGCCGATGGTGCATGAGAGTGCCACCTCCCTGTGCTGTCATGGCAGTAAAGATCACCTATCTTTCCCTGACCCAAGTGGACTTCGTCCATGCCCACGTCATATGAACAAACATAAAAGAAACCGATAGAACTGCCTAATGCACACAGAGGACTTGTCTGTTTTAAACAAACCACATACACAGCAACTCAAATTTTACCACAAAGAGTAAAATGACTCATGATACCTTGCAATTTTTTTTAACCACCAGGTTCCTCTGATGAATTTAAAATAGATTTTAAATGTCAATGGGTATGGGGATAGTTAAATTACACCCATGGTATGGAATTGTATGCAGCTGTTAAAAAAGGAAAAGAGATGGTTCCCTATCAGGGTTTTTCTCCGATCTCAAAGGTCCCTCAGGGAGCCCTCAGCACCCCCTACAATAAAGAATTATCCAGTCCAAATTGTCAACAGTGCTGAAATTGAGAGACCCAACCTACATGAACTGGAAAAGTACATGGAAAAGATATTCACACTCTATTGGTAAGATTATAAGAAGCCAAAACAAGTATGCAGGTCACTATCTACAGCTCTGATCCATTTTTAAAAGTTAAAGTATATTTGTGTGTGTGTGTGTGTGTGTGTGTGTGTGCATGCACGCATATCTGGGCAAGTATGTTTGTACGTCTGTAGGAAGAGGCAGGAAGAACACATGTCAAAATTGCATCCATGATTATCATTTCAGGGGTGACTTTGGAGAGTGTAGGGATTTCATTTATAATTCAGAAAAGAGTGGTGGGGAAAATAATACTGATTTTGATTTATATAAATTCAATCGACACCCTACCTTTCCAGGATCATACATCCTGCAAAATGGATTTTCACAGGGCAGCACATTGACATAAAGCACATACATTGCTTTTCAAGGGACTGTTACATGAAGCTCATCTAGATGAATGCTATAAATGAGGTTTTTAATAGGAGACTCTTTGTTTTCATTGCCCTGTGTCTGCCATTAATTACAGATGAGCTTGGCAATACTAGGCTTTGATTTCTTAGACGAACAAAATGAAACTCTTAATATGGGGCATAAACAGATCCAAGTGGTTAAAGATGCATAAAAAGTCTTTAAAACCACTTCATGGCATACCAAGATGACCAACATCCAGAAAACAATGGCCACGAATATTCATTTTGACCAAATTGTCCTGCCGGTCTCCTTGCTTTCAGCCAAATTGTTTTCAGCAGCACAGAGAAGTGTCCAGAAGCCTTTGAAGAGTCTATTATTATGCAATTATTATGCAGTATCCAGACCGGGGACAAGAGTGCTGTGTAGGAGACACAGCTGCAGTGGATCAGCCGGGACTGAATGTGGGGGTAAGCAAGGGCAGGCACCCGGGCTGCAGGCTCAGTGGACTGGGAGATCCCTAAGATGAAGGAGGTGCAGCTCGTGGCAAGAGGAGAGCTTGGCTTGGGTCCTGAAGAGGTGAAATGTCAGTGGTACTTGGAGAGATGAGGGGACAGTCAGTTTGTGGGGTCCAGAGCTAAGGGGAGTAGTCAAGACTAGGTGCAGAGGAGGTGGGAACTGGGGTCCCAAGGGGATAGACAGTAAGTGGTCCCAAGGAAGGATGAGTAAGATATGTGCAGAGGTTGCCGGTGTTCGGGAACAGGCACGGGAAAAGGACCTCCATAACGAAGCTCTGAGAAGAGTCCAGGGTCAAGACAGCACTTGAAGAAGGGAGTGAAGAGCCCCTGCGGAGGGTTCCTGCCAAGTTGAGAAGATAGAAGGAGCTGTGGTTGTCCGATATGGCTGACTAGGTGGGCAGGGGCTTCAGGCGCAGAGGAGCAAGTAAGAGGGCAGGAAGGAGCCTCATGCACTCTTCTTCAGGGCTGTAGCCTCACTTGTATTTTGTCATCCCCTAATTAGTATCTGCTCCTCCCCCAGACCATAAGTGCCATTGGGGGCCTTGTCCTTTGTGCTCCTTATAGTGTATCTCGAGTTGAGCACCGTCCTGGAGGGTGCATGGAAGAAGCAAAGAGAACAGAGCTTGGTTGTTTGTAAGGAGGGTAAAGGAGCAAGGAAGAGAAGGGTGAGCTTTGAATACGTTTCTGGGCCCAGGGAAGGATCTGGTTTGCAGGAGCATTTGAAGATAAAGGGAGGGGCGATTGGTGGAGGAAAGGCTGAGGACCCCAGGGGAAAGGTCTCCATTCATGTACCCTGTGTACGTAGACCTCAGGCTCAGCCTTACACTCTCCATATGTACCTCCCTTATAAGCTTGAGGCCAGAGACCCACCTGAGTGGCCAGGGTAGCATTCCCAAAGCTGAGCTGGCAGACATAGGCAGGCAGGAAAAGCCCTCCTGTGTACACCTTGCAAACAGGAGAGAAAAGCCACCGGCATGCCTGGGTGTATCACCTTTTGGGTTGGGGTAGGAGGAGAAGGAGCTCTTCCTTCATGTATCCGACATCCACTTTATAGATTGTCTATTTCATAACTATAGCTCTAGCCCAGTCATAGGCCCCCAGGTGTTTTTCTTCATGTAAATGGACTGTGCTGACTGGTCCTAGCCCATGTTCATTGTCAGTCTTTCTTGGTCATGGGCTTGACCGATAATGATAATAAATGTGGTATAATGGCTCTTAACATTTAGGCCTTTACTGAGTGCAGTCTATAATCTGGGCATGTGGTGTCTCATTTAATCCGCATACCACCCTGTGAAGCAGAATGAGGAGTCTGACACTCAAGATGTTGATGGGAGGTAAGGGCTGGGTGTTTCCTAGTCTAGGTGGCCAGGTCACCTGGGCCTGAGAGCTTGGGAAGCAGAGCAGTATCTAATCCGTTGGCCTTTGGGGCGCTGGTTGGTTCAACTCCTCGATGCAGCTTGTTAGGTCCTGAAACCTCCCTGGGACCAGCCAGTGCCAAGGGGGTTATCCTCATTGGGCAGAGTCCAGGAAAGGGATTTTCTTGTTTCTCTGTCTTGGATTCCCAGGTGGTGTGTGGATTCCCAGGCATATGATGAAAGGCTTGATGTGAGCTTCAGGCATGGAAAAGGGCCACTTGCATTACCTTCTCTCCCTTTGGGTGGGAAACCATCTTGGCCTGAAGGGTGATATCCTGGGCACAGGGGCAGGCTGGCCCTGAAATTTGCATTCCATAAAGTGTCTCTACAACTCATCTTTTTTCTTCCAACTCAGCCAGGGCCCTTCCTTTGTTGGGAGCTGGCTTAGCATTCTGAGGATGAGGGGGGCACGTGCATAGATCAGTCCATTCCACTGGGGCTACTTGGAGCTACTGAGCTGAGTAACATGTGGCTTTTTTGGTACTGTGAAAAGATAATTCGCATCTTCCTGTGGCTTCCGAACTAACTCGCTTATGAGAAAAATACCTAAATTTATATGTCAGCCTTCAAGGCCAGATGTGATCTGGACCCTGCCTGCCACTTTGATATCTGATTACTCCCAGCCACTTCAGCCTTCCTGTTGGCTGTCCCTCTCCTATTTGTGCCTACCCCAGGGCCTTTGTACCTGCTGTCCCTGTATTGGAAATACCTATTTCAGATATGTCTGGCTCCTTCTTGTCATTCAGTCTCAATACCTGCTAACTCAACCCCCCAGCCTATAGTAGCACTCCTCACTCTGTCGTGTCCCCCATAACCCATTTTATCATCTTCAGACTTACCACTGTCTGATACTATATTCATCTATTAGTTACTTATTACCTTCATTATTTTCTGTGTTCTCCCTCTTCTCTTTCCCACTCTACGGCAGGAACTAGTTTATTGTTATAAATGCAGAGCCTATATAGCACCTGGCATGCGTTAGGCACTCAATGAACATTTTTGGATTGAATAAATCAAATATTTCTCTCCAAAGAATGTAGTTATTTTGTCTAAGAGAAAAGCATAGGAAAAGCAGTTGTTGCAAGTGAAACTCAATGTTTTTTGTCTTTGTATTTTTTTTTTAAATGCAGGATTTACCGTCCCTGCCATATGACCTGGTCGAGGGTCAGGTAAGTACTCATTTGTCATGAGTTGGGATTTTTGTTCAATCTGGTGAAAATGAAGGAAGTAAAGTCTCATGTACTCTATTACTGTGCTAACCCAGCCCAACCATATAAGGGTGTGACCAAGGAGTGGGGTGGGCCTCGTCAGGGTGATAGTTTCCTTAAGCTCCCCTCCCAGTTGGAGGGGCTCCTGGCCATGACTGGAACACATGCCATCAGGCACTGCACTCCAGTCCCATGCCTGACGCAGACACCTATAATTAACCACAGCAGAATTCACCCCTCACCCAGAGCAGTCTCTGCCGATGGATCAGGGAAGGCTGGTGACCTGCTTGGCACCACTGATGTATGAACTCTAGAAGTCGGTTTTGCCAGGGTGTGGGTGGGTAAGCGGTTAGATGGCCTCTGATTAGAGATGATGAGAGTGGTTGTAAGGATGGAAGCCATGCCCTTGCCCCTGTGTCATCATTCAGCTTTGAAGGCAGAGGAAGGAAGCCACATCTTCTGGCATCACACATTTTTATTAGCATCGGAGCCACCAGAGTTTGGCCATGTAAGAATATAATTGAACCAAACAGATCTATACCTTGGGGCAGTGCATATTTTTCATTGATTCCGACTCCACATTATTATTGTTGCTTAATGAGGAGCTAATGTAACTTCTAATGAAGCCACATGGCCCTTGGATGGATGAAGTAAGGTTTTATTTCCCTCATGACACTGTATCCTCTCTTCAATTAAAACCCGGGAAGGGAAATTAATACCAATGTAAGAATTTTTTTCTTCCTAAGATTAGTATCAAGATAGTGGCTTTTTATTACACATGTAAATTTCCTGTGTGGTGGGACTGGAGAGGTGCAGAGCTGGCCCATGGGCAGCCTGGAGTTGATGTAGGTGGTGAAGGAGGCTAAATCGATGGTCTCCGTCGTTTGAGTGGTGACGAGCATGTGCTTCGTGGTCCCCCGTTCCTTCTCCTGCTGACAGCGTCACTGCCTGTTGGAGACCCCTTCTCAGGCTCCTGCTGTTGGCTGCCAGTTATGGGTAGAAAAATTTGAATAAATAAAATAATTTACTGAGGCGAGATACATATAACACGAAAGTAACCATTTCAACATGAACAATTTAGTGACATTTAGTACAAGCACAATGTTGTCAACTGCTGCTTCTAAGCATTTTCATCACCCAAAGGTAACTACGTTAGCAGTCACTCCCTGTTTACTCTGGCCCGGCCCCTGACAACCACTAATCTACTTTCTGTCTCCATGGATTTGCCTGTTCTGAACATTTCATGTGAATGGAGTCACACATTCATATGATTCATACACACATTTGTGGCCTTTCGTGATCGGTTTCTTTCACTAAGCATAATGTTTACCAGATTCATCCACACTGTGGCACGTATCAGTATTTCATTCCCTTTATGGCTGGACGACATTCCGGATATGGATATGCCACGTTGGTTTATCCACTCATCTGGTGGTGGGTATTTTTGCAATTATGAATAGTGCTGCTGTGAACAGGCATGCACAAATATTTGAACACCTGCTTTTAATTACTTTGGATAGACACCTAGGAGTAGAATTGCAGGGTCATAGAGTAATTCTGTGTTTAACTTTCTTTTAACCAGGAAGTTGAATCTCAGCAAGGTCACTCCAGTGTTGCACCCCGGGCAGTGGCATTTCATTCTTCTTTTCCTAGTGGTTTACTAACCAGCATGTAGCAAAACAGGTTAACTGGTGTTTATGCTTAAGGTGGTGGTGGTGGTAGTTTTTTTTAACTGACTCTGCATCCTTGCCTTCTCAGTACGCCAGTGACTGGGGTGTGAGGTCTAGATCTCTTGCGTGGAGTTGTTCATCCTTCTTTCCCTCAGAGGGATGTACTACAAAACTGGACAGGGAAGGTCCAGGTCCCTAGCTTCTCTGACAGCTCAGAAAGCTGGAGACCAGGGCGTCTGGGTGGCTCAGTGGGTTAAAGCCTCTGCCTTCGGCTCAGGTCATGATCCCGGAGTCCTGGGATCGAGCCCTGCATTGGGCTTTCTGCTCACTGGGGAGCCTGCTTCCTCCTCTCTCTCTGCCTGCCTCTCTGCCTGTTGTCTCTGTCTGTCAAATAAATAAATAAAATCCTAAAAAAAAAAAAGAAAGCTGGAGATTGATCCTTCTAAGGTAAGAGGGTGATAAATGTGGCATAGGTGGGTATGTCCCACCCACAGGGAGTCTGTGGCTCCCTAGGCACCAAGCAGTGAAATGCTTTGCCTGGAAGATAGCTTCCTGGAGCCTCATTTCCTTCCCTAGGTCCCCCTCTCCTGAGGGCAATAAAGGGGGAGCTGGGGCGTATGTATACCTGCTCCATGCACAAGCTTTAATGGCAGTTATTCTCTGACCTTTTAAAATGGATAAATCTCCTTGGCAGTGGTGTATTTCTAAAGCTTAGCTCAGAGTGGGGGCTGAGGTGCTGGAGACACAGCCAGACCAAGGAGAAGATTGATTAGCCCTGAGGGGATCTGTTCTAGAAACCTGCCACACCCATGGTGGTTTGGGTAGAAAAGTATGTTTTTGGCTAGAGTGTGAGTCCTTGCGTCACCTCCCAGATGGATGAAAGCAGGCACGCTGTTTCTCAGATTGCAGTGGATTTATTCCTTTGATCACTTACCTTTGTCTGTCTCCTCTGTGAGCTCTGGTGGATGCTCTGTTCTCATGTCTCTGTTATTCGCCATCACAGGGAACATGGGGCAAGAATCTTATTATCGCTGGCTGTTTAACTCCCTTCCAGCATCACCAGGTAGCATAATAACTGCGTGATTCGCTGTTCTCTTTCTTTTATCTTGCTTTCCTTCCTCCTCCCTTCTGAGCTTCCAACCAAGAGGTGTGGGGAGAACCTGGAAAGAAGGATCTGGCATTTTCCAGACACCTACTGTGTGCAGGTGTACCCTCACAATAAAGGTGGTTGTTAAATCCATTTGTGCATGAAGAGCCTCATGCTCGGAGAGGCAAATAACCATCCTAGGTCACCCAGCTCACTGAGTCCAGGACAAGGATTAAAATCTAGGCCTAACTAACCGTGGAGTATTTTCTCTCTTTCTAATGCTGTCTTCAGAACAGGGAGTGGAGGTGTGAATGCTCAGAGGAGTCCTTCCCAATACCTAGGCTCTTTATTTCTCATGATGATGCCTGTGCTCCCTGTCTGGACTGGGTCTCACCTCCTTCCATCAGCTGTTTGTAAATTCACAGCACCCTCCCTGTTAGAGAGGCTGTGACTGGCTTCCCAGGGATCATTTCCTAACAGAACGAATGCTCTTTTCTGTCCAGCAAGTGTCACTTCGTAATTACCAGTGTAATTAGAGCAGGATTTACCATCTGAGCCTCTTTGGAAGCTGCAAGTTGGCCTATATAGGTAGTTCTGGCTTAGAAGGGTGTATGAATACATAAGGAACCCATGGTGTCTTCAGGGCTCCAGCAGACCCACAGGTAGTTACCTCTCAGACTATCTAGGTAGATCTAGAGGCTTCCCATGGTTCCAAGAATAACACCCAAACACCCTGGCAGGCACCTTTCTGACCTGGCCTTTGCCAGCCCGCTGCTCCTGGAGGCTCTCAGATCCAATGCCCCCCTTCTTTTAGGGGCCTCTGATGACTGTCCAAATTATCAGCGTCTTTCCTGCCCCCAACATGTTCTTGTCCATTCTTGTATCTTACCTTCTTCATGCCACGTACCACCATCTGAAATAGTATTCTTGTTCTCTTGTTTATTTTCTGGACTTCCTCTTACTAAAATGAAATCTCCTCAAGAACCATCCCTTGCTCACCGGTCCTCAGATGTCACGCTGGATGAAAATCCGAGACCTTAGCTGATACCTTGCTACTCCTGTTAAATGCAGTCATGTTCCGTTGTTTATCACCATGACTCTCTTTTTAATTACTTTGTCTACTTTTGCTTTTCTCCTTTGTGCATGGAGGGAGTCTGTAAAATTCCTATTAAGGAGTATCCTATCTTAGTATTCCACTGGATCCCCAGTACCTAGTGTGGAGTAGATTCTCAGTGCACACGGTATGGATGGATGGATGGGTGGGAGGGTGGGTTTGAGATGGAATGGTGGGTGGGTGGATGGGAGGATGGATGGAACAACGGATGGATGAATGAATGGGTGGGTGAGTGGGTTTGGGGATGGATGGATGAATGGGTGGATGGAAAAATGGGGTAGATGAATGAATGAGCGAATGGGGTAGGTGGGTGGGTGAGTGGATGGATTGATGGATGGATAAATGGACAAGTCTGGTTGAATTTTCCTGAGATACCCCTTGGACACTTGGAGTAGCATGCTATATATCTTAAAAACCTTTTTAATTTTGCATTTCAGGAGCCTTGGGTGCTTTATTTGGATGGGTTGGTCAGGGTCTCCCAGAACTACTGTATTTCTGTCCATTTCTCTCTGGAAATTGGTCAGAGTTTGAACCCTTATCATTTGGCTCACAAGGACTATTTATTGAGTAGCATTGGTTATGGATTGAAACTTTTATGAATATAAATCGTCATGTTGAGCTTCATTAATCATTTCTGCCTTGGGATTTTCTGAAATCAGTGTTGTTTTCTCTCTCTTTATCTCTGGTTCCCATGGACCTGGGCACTCCTTTTGTTGTTCCTCTTTTTCATTTCTTTTTGTTGGAGGTATCTCTTGGAAGTAGACTATGGATGGATCTTGTTTATTCACCTACTCTGAGAGTCCTAGCCTTTTAATAGTGGAATTTAGTGTATTTGTCATAATATTTATGTTTGATCTGCTGTCATTTAAAAAAATTCCTTAAAAAGAACTTTTGTTGCTGCTTAATTTATTTTCCCTCTTCTTGGCTCTGCAGATTTTGTTTGATTTGCTTTTATTTTACATGCTGTTTTGGAAGGTAGGGAAGGTAGTTATTAATTCTACACGTGGTTGCCCTTCACTTCATTGAAAAAGATGCTGTAACCCTTGTTTCTCTAATAGTCAAAGTCAAGAATGAAATCGCATCTTTGGACTCTATCCATGCAAGATGAGGAAATCGAGCTCACCTGCATTTTGCATTTCTCTACACCTTCTTCCATCTTCACAGCCTTTGGCACCATAATGGAGACCTTCAGAGCCAGTTTAATGTCCCTAAGTAATAATTTTGACATCGTCATAGTAACGGGTAGTGCTTGTGGAGGGGTTACATATTGACAGGCACTATGATAAGCACCAGGTACAGAACTTCTCACCTTATTCTTCTTGAGAACCCAAGGAGGAACCGTCCTTTGACTTTACTTTTAGATGGTGAAAGCAAGTCTTAGGGGTATTGTAACTTGCCTGAGGTCACACATTCAAGTAGGTGGCAGAGCCATTAGTACTTGGAACTGATTCTAGCTCTTAACCACGACTGTTTTGTTCACTGTCAGAAATGACTGCTGCCAGCTGTAGGTGGCTTTGGAAATGTATTTACATCCAGCAGCCCATCAGGGCTCTTACCTGCTCTGTTTCCACCCACAGTGCTCCCTTCTTGAATTAGATTTATGCTATCGACCTCAGACTTCTAGACCAGCACCACCCACGTTTCGGTGTGCCAAGAGAACTCCTGGGGGTGCTTGTTAAAATGCAGAATCCGATTCGGGAAGTCTGGAGTGAGGCCCGAGATCCTGCATTTCTTATAAGCTCCAAGATGATGCTAATGCTGCCAATCTGAATGCCTTTCTGTGGTAGCAAGATTCTGGATTACTCCAGAACCTAGTCACCCTGCTTAATTGGCCTTGTTTTTATTTGTGCTCTTCTAGTTCATTACTCTTTAATGCAGTGGTTAAGCAAATGGACCCTGAAGACAACTGCCTTGATTCAAATCCCAGCCCTGCTACTGTCTCACTGGGATAACAGTACCTTTCTCACCAGATTGTTTAAGCAAAGTGAGATAAATGAAGTGTTTAGAACAGTGTCTGGCACATGCTGAGGGCAAGATTCATGCTTGGTATTGTTATTGGCTTCACTGAGGATTTGCCGCCTCCTTCCCTGCTCTCCCAGCTCTTTTCTTTCAGCTTTTGGGGAATTCTGCAGTCCCAGCCCTTAATCTCTACGTTCTTCCTATTTCCTCTACGTGAATCCTTTCCTCAAGATGTCTGGGTCTCACCTCTTCCATGCAGTCCTCCTATTTAACCTTTCTCTGTCTAATTCCCCCAGCTGGTCTTAAATTTTTTTTGCCTCTCCACCTAGCTGCAAGAGTACATATTGAACTTTTGTAACTGACATTTTCATGTATGTCGATTTGAAAAATAAACTTTGATTGGCCATTTGGGATTGGGGGCAAGACCCCTGGGGAGAATTTGAGTAAAAGGAGAGTGCTGCTATTGAGCTACCTGTGGGACTGTTCTTCCCGGGTTGGTTGTATAAGCTTAGATTCAAGAGAGTTGGTTAGGATCATAGAGGCCTAGAGGCCCTTGCGTGGGGAGAGCAAAGGAAGAAGAGAGAAGACAAGAAACAGTTGTCATCTGAAGGAAAATTTTGGAGAAGGATCAGACATTTCTGAAGGAAATTGTCAGTAAGTTCTGCACCATTACGTACCACATTTTCCTCTTTCCCATCAACCTCTGAACTGTTCAGCAAAATGTCTCTTTCCTTCTTGTGTTTTGTGGTATTGGCTTGGTTTGGGGGGATGCTTATGAAGTGCCAGGTATGGTCTCATGGTGGATGTGGCAGGGGTCAGGTTGATATGTTGGGAGTTCCTCTACACTGAGGTGGGGCTCAGATGGTAGTATTTTTGAAAACTTTCCAGGTGATGTCAATTTACAGCTAAGGTTGGGGACCACTCACTTCAGCTCTGTGCTTCATAATCATTGTGTAGGCTGCTTATGGAGTTAAGACCCTAAAGCCATTTTTTAGGAAGGCAGTAGTCATGTTACAGTGCTCATGTAAGTTTGGGAAACAAAGCTAATTTGGTTTCTTTAATATGCTGATAATATGTTTTGATCATAAAATCTTTTTTGAGGAATCTCTCTTAACATGTGGGTACTTGATACCTACTTTTCATCTGCAGGCCCTAGAGCCAATTTCCACTAAAAAGTTCCACTACATACCCTTACATTGGTGGATTTGATGATGATGATGGGTACTGATGAAGGAGATAGTGAATTTGATTATGATCTTCTCAAGACCAAGCAAAGACTTAAAGGACTAGGAAGGAATCGCTCAGCCCCACCTCCTGGGGACAGGCTGTCTTCTCTACCAGTGGCCCAGACTTTCATTTCCATTTTGGGAAATTATTTTAATTTGCATAAGTGATTGAAGTAATTGCACTGGCTGTTTCTCTTAATCTATAAGATTCTGAGTAGCAATGGGACAGCTACTGGGGTTAGTTCTGATTTTCTCTAGATTGTTTTTGATTCCCAGTCACTGTCTTTTTGGCTCATCCCAATTACAAGCTCCATATCAGGTAGCCCTAGCACGTGTTATCCAAACTCTCACCTCCTCTGATGGACTTGTGTGTTGGGGTGAACTCCTTATGGCTCCTTCTCTTGTGGATGCCTCACATTTTCTGATTGTGGAGAAGGCTCTCTAGAGACTAGTACAATGATGTGTTGCATCACTGAAAGGCATTTCTGGCTCAAGTACTGCTGTCTTTCCTAGCCATTCAGGTATGACTTTTTTGCCAGCTCAGGCAGACAGGATGTGTTGGAAGGCTCACCTCACCCAACCTCCAATGTGCTTCTCCTTGCTTCTCACTGCATATCACAGTGGCCAGCCTAGCCTACCCACTTTTAGGTGACCATTCTTTTTTTTTTTTTTTTCCCTTTGCTTCAACTAAGTAGGAAGAGAGCAAGGAATGTATAACCCATAGAACTGAAATTCTGCATCTCCCACCTCCCTTGGAGGAGCAGGTGACAGAAGAGGCAGCCAAACATTCCCAATTCCACAGCCAAATGTTACCCTCTCCCTGGGGGCTCAGCTTGATGGAGTAAATTTCAGAGCCTTGGCATTTTTTCATCCCAATTTAGGTTAGACTAGCAAAGGGAGTTTGATTTCTAAAAGTGGGGCAGTATTCACACTGTCCGATCTGAGCAGACAGAGGGTTGGAGTAGGCCACCAGAGAGAGGGAAGGCTTAGCATTTATGGGGTTGTGTGTTTCTGGCAGCCGAGTTCCTGGTGTGCCTTCCAGTCAGTAATGGATGATAAGTGTGCAGTTATTTAATTTGGAGTCAGAGCAGCAGTATTATCAATTACCTGGAACATCTGAAGCTCTAGAAAAAAAAACCTTGCATGAAGAAATATGTCTGTAGAAAATCATCAAGCATTTAAAGTTAAACACACATAGAACATATGTGAAGTAATTCTCATTGGTGTTATGACTGCAGGATTAGAGGTGCTAGTCAGCTCTGAGATGCCAGTCCCAGACTCAGGTATGCGGAAGGAAGGATGGATGGAGCACATCTGCTTCTCTCCAGATCCACTTTCTGCTCTTCTCTATCCTGCACTGTGACTTGGGAAACTTCCCTGGGTAGACCATAGCACCAGGCTCTCTTGTCGACTGGCTTCTGGTTGGGTTTGGTTGATAGGGAGTCACAACAGGTTATAGGAAAAAGGAGAGTACAAGGCATTTATAGACCCTGCTTCCTTCTGTGGGCTGCTGCATTCCTAAACTAAGATCTCAGGCAACCCTCTCTGTCTATATTCAGGTTCAGACATGGTGGCAGAACACAGAGTCCCACTGTTACTAGCCCCAGAGCACTGTATTTTCTTTTGTGGTTCTCCTACCTCCTACCCACACTCTTATAAATAGTCCCTTTATTAAATTCTTCTCAAATTATCCTAATTTGAGTGTGCCATCTGTTCCTTCCTGGGACCCTGGCTCATAGAATAGAGAAGACATTCAATCACATAAGAACAGAGTCACACTTTAAGTACCACCTTTTCAGAGAGACCTCCCTGATCCCTGTTATTCTCTATTACAGCCTTTGTTTGATTTCCTTTATGATACTTGCTAAAGCTTGGTGCTGTCATGTGCTTCATTTCTTGGTGTGTTTATTGCTCATCTCTCCTTCTAAAACAAGGACTGTCAGCACTAAGAAGTTAGGTGACTTGCCCAAGACCACACAGCTAGAAGAGGGTAGAGATGTAACTTGAACCCAGGTCTCTGATTCCAGAGTACTTCCTCCCAGAGCTGTGTGCAGAGTCTGCGCTTTAAGTGAAGTACTATCCCACTAGAGTATCTGTTACCTGTTTTCATGGTGGACAGGGAAAGCTTGAGTTTCCTGAAACATTCCTTGAACCCAAATCTGTTTTCTCTTTTGCATCAGGCATTTTGCCCCAAAACAGAGACAGAGTGGTCCTGAGCATTCTGGGTCCTTCCCTTTGTTTCTCTCTCTCCATCCTCCATCTCTGCCACCAGGAAGTCAGGACCTTGACCCTAGTCCACAGACCCTTCTTTCTCTACTCAGAGATGGTTACTGTGCTCAGGCCTGCTGGGCTGTGGGGCCACTCAGATGCTCAGGTGGCAGGATTCTCCTCAGAGATGGGAGCTATCTCACGTTCACAGAGTGGCTTGTGGTCTGGGTTTTCTTTCTGTGGGAGACACACAAGAGAAATCCCTGCTGAGCTCTGTGGAATCGCTAATGATGTGTGTTGAAGTGTTTGACCATAGGTTGAAGCTGATGGGGGATTTTCTCCTAGTCTCTGTCTAAGGCCTCAAGGAAGGGGAGATAAAACACACACACACCTGTTATACATCCATAAACACTTCACCCATCTATACCTCATGTGTAGATATAAAACAATTTCCACACTTTTCTTTCTCCAGAATACAGACAAGTACGAAGAAAACAAAAATTCCATGATCCCCGGACGCCTGGGTGGCTCAGTTGGTTAAGCGGCTGCCTTCGGCTCAGGTCATGACCCCAGGATCGAGTCCCACATCGGGTTCCTTGCTCGGCGGGGAGCCTGCTTCTCCTTCTGCCTCTGCCTGCCACTCTGTCTGCCTGTGCTCGCTCTCTCTCTCTCCCTGTCTCTCTGACAAATAAAAAAAATTCCATGATCCCATCACCTAGACAACCCCTGCTGACATTACAAATGCACCTAATTGGCCAATTCAAATGGTATAGGAAGGTACAAATGCCTCATACCCCCATCCCTCAGCCCAGTCCTAATTCCCAATGGCTTTGTGAATTCCTTCTGGAAAAATAATCTATGGCTCTGCTAGCGTGTGGCTGTGTATATACAGCCTTAAACATAGATATCAAAGTGGTCACACACAACACATCCTTTGGTGACTTGACTGTTCTTTTATCTTGGAGCTCTGTCCATAGGAGCACAAACATAGTTTTATTCCTTTCTTCGTGATGGCTGCGTAATAAGTCATGATATGGATGTCCCATGATTGGTTTGATCTTGACAGCTTGTTTCCACTGTTTGCTCTTAGAAGCAATATTTCAGTGAACATCACTGTGCATATATCGCGTCATATTTTTCAAGGAAGTCTATGTAGAATATATCCCTGACAGTAGAACAGCTCTCTTGAAGGACTGAATGTTTAAGATTTCAATAGATACTGCTAAATTAACCTTCATGGTGGTTGTAGTAGCATACATGATCACATCATTGAATACCAGCCCACGGTACCCCACACAAGTATATTCTAAAATACTCAAAGAGTCTCAGTGATGGGAGTGGGAGACTTCGTTTGTTCTTCTTCACGTTCACACTTGTGCACACAGCCTCTGTGGTGGCACTTTTCATGTTGAGTTGATTTTTTCTTTCCTGGCCCCATTAAACTGGTGCCACCTAAGGCAAGACCAGGGTCTTAAATTCAGCATCCTTAACCAACACAGTGGCTAGCTTATAGCCGACATCCATACGTGTTTTCTTTAATCTTTTCACTATTCTGTCTCATAGTACAACTCCCATGGAAACACAGTCTCGGCTCTCAAGGGTATGATTACCACCCAACTGTGTGTATTTCTTCTTGGTCATGGCCGTTTGCTATGTCCTGGGAAAGGAAGATACCGTGTACCTTGAACTACAATTGCTCGGTTAGGCTTTGTTTTACTTTGCTCAAGCGGCCTTAAGAAACTCACCAGAGATTGGGGTGGATTAAATACCAGAATTTCTTAAATTTTCTTAATTTTAGAGGATGGAATTCTTTAAAAAATTTTTTTTTAATTTTTTATGAACATATAATGTATTATTAGCCCCAGGGGTACAGGTCTGTGAATTGCCAGGTTTACACACTTCACAGCACTCGCCATAGCACATACCCTCCCCAATGTCCATAACCCAACCACACTCTCCCTGCCCCCCTGCCCCTGGCAACCCTCAGTTTGTTTTGTGAGATTGAGTCTCTTATGGTTTGTCTCCCTCCCGATCCCATCTTGTTTCATTTATTCTTTTAGAGGCTGGAATTCTTGAGGTTAAGACTTGCAGGGTTGTCCTCTTCTGAGGCCCATCTTGTAGATGGCTGTCTTCGCCTTGTGTCTTTCTTCTGTTTCAGTGTTCTAATCTCCTCCCTAAAGAGGAGGCCAGTCAAATTGGATTAGGGCCCACCCTAATCACCTCATTTAATATCACCTCTGTAAAAACCCATCTCCAGGGATGCCTGGGTGGCTCAGTTGATTAAAAATCTGCTTTTGGCAAGTAGGTCCTGATCCTGGGGGTCCTTGGATCAAGTTCTGTGTTGGATTCCTTGCTCAGCGGGGATCCCACTTCTCCCTCTTCTTGCCGTTCCTCCTGCTTGTCCTTTCTCTCTCTCTCTGACAAATAAATAAAATCTTAAAAAACCCTCTCCAAATAGTCACATTCTGAGGTACTAGGAGCTAGGACTATAATGCGTGATTTTTTTTTAAGATTTTATTTATTTATTTGTCAGAGAGAGAGGGAGAGAGAGCGAGTGAGCACAGGCAGACAGAGTGGCAGGCAGAGGCAGAGGGGGAGAAGCAGGCTCCCTGCCGAGCAAGGAGCCCGATGTGGGACTCTATCCCAGGACGCTGGGATCATGACCTGAGCCGAAGGCAGCCGCTTAACCAACTGAGCCACCCAGGCATCCCTATAATGCGTGATTTTTTGAGGGGCACAACTCAGCCCATAACAGCCCTTCTCTTAGATACTGATGACAGGGACCCCTGTCCCAGTGAGGATCCTACACTAGCAACTTTCACTGTGAGTCACATGATAAACCCATGGGACATCACTTTTCACCATCACAGAAATTTTTCCATTATCTTTCAGAGATCCAGGACTTATAAGCTTCTTGGTCCATGTGAGCCATAAAGTGTCTGGGGCATGGCAGTGTGGGCTTTATTTCTCAGGCTGTGGACACAGATGACTTTCTTAGTCATCTTGAGTACTCTTGTGTGCTAAAAGAGTCTTCAACTCCATTCTGTACTTGGAAATAAGGAATTTGCTTCCAGGCGGAGGAGATGATGGGCAGATGTGTGTTTGGTTGTTTCTCTGTCTCTTGGATCCTAGCCAGGGCTGGCTGGTGAGGTGTGGCTTGTCATGGGCAAAGCCCATGGAGGAAAGGGAGCCAGGGCTGCTGACAAAACTCAGCATGTGAGCCAGGAAGGAAGACAAAGCAGGCACTTGATTCAAATCTGATTTTCCACGCTAACCCTGATGGATTGTAAGCAGTGCTTGAAGTGCTATGTGCACCCAGAGGCCACACCCAGGTTTCTTTATGAACCTAGGTTCGTAAAGAAAGAATGCCTTGATTGGTACAGGATGCTGGCCAAGGGCACAGGGAACAGTTTGGGGACATATGTGCTGTTCCTGCTTCTAAATGTGCCACTGTTGTGCACAAACCAGGTCATCCTGTGCTACCCTTCCAGAAGCTTCTGTCTTTTCCTGCAGCTTTGGCCTTAGTTTGCCTCCTGGATAAAGGGATATTTTCAGGGTCCTGAAGGGCAAACAAAAAGGTGATAATCATTGATCTTTGGAGGCTGTAGGTAGCTTGTGGAGCAGAAGACCATTTTCTGATCCCTTACTTTTAAAATCCCTCTGAGAGGTGACCCTGTAGAGCACATACATCCTATTATCACAGTCAACAAAACTGGTCACATGTGTCACAGAGTACTAGCCCCAGAAGAGCCTTCATGTCTGGGACCCAGTATAGGGAAATTCTTAAAATAGTTTACAAAGCATGACTGGGGGAAGTGATGAAAATGCACTATTGTCAGAGTTGGAGGCCCTTTATGATTTGGGGTTCTGCAGTGGGATATAGCCCCCCTTTTTTCTGAGTCATTCTAGAAGCACCAATAGCAGGGTGGCAAGTGTGATGTATGTGCCAGTAATGCTATTGGCAGACATCATTAGTCCATCAGGATGCACTTGGTCTCTGCTGGTCTGTGATCACCATTCTTTTCCAGGCCTGGCTCCAGATGCCCCTAGAGGAAGCCTTGCTTGATTAATCCCACAAGACATGCTCGCCCCAACTCCTCCCCCACCCCTCAGTTTATAACACAGTGGAGTTGTTTTAGATTTCCAAGGCTCCTTCCCATCTAATTGTCTCCAGTTTCCACACCCTTCAGATTTCATCTTGGAGATTGACAGCTTCTTGTCTGTATGGTTGTCCTGGCTGTCAGGCTCCATGTTTTGTTGTGTGAAATACAGTGAAACTCTCTACTTCTGAATATGCCAATTTGTCTTTCATAATGCTCCAGATAGGATTAGAGCAGAAGTTGCCTTCTGATCTGCTGATAAAGCAAAGGCCTGTTGTGTGAATACAAATACGGGTGAGCTTATCAGTTATCTACTGCTGAGTAACAAATTACCCCCAAACTTAGCAACTTAAAGTAACAAACATTTACTGTCTCATGATTTCTTTGGATCAGGAGTTGCACAGTGGCTTAGCTGATGTTCTGCCTCAGGATCTCTCTGGAGTTACAATGCCAGCTGGAACTGTAGTCCCCTTGGAGCTTGGCTGGGGAGGACCCCTTTCTAGACTCACACATGAGACTGGTTAGGCTGAGAGTCTCAGGTCTTCCCTGGCTGCAGGCTGGAGACATGAGTTCCTCGACACATGGGCCTCTCCAGAGGGCAGCTCATAGGTTATCAGCTTTCCTTAGAGCAAATAACTGAGAGAGGAAGCCAAGAAAGAAGGTGCAGGTTTTTTGTAGCCGAACCTTAGAAGTGACATCTCATTTCTTCTCCTATATTCCTTTCATTAGAAGCAAATCAGTAAGTTCAGCCCAGACTTGAAGGGATTGTACAAGGGTGTGAATACCAGGAGGTGGGGATCCTTTGGGACCGTCTTAGAAGTTTCCTACTGTAATCAGAGTATAAAATGAAGTGGTTGGTAATAATGATGTTATTACAGAAATTAAGCACATATCAAATGCTCAGTACCATAATCAGAGACTTACATGGATTTTAAGATTGATCCCTCAATATAACTCAAGGAGGCAGGTGCCACTGTCTCCATTTCACAGATAAAGAAATTAAGGCTTATAGAAGCTAAGTAACTTGCTCAGGATGTCTGACTCTGGAACCCAGGTTTTTGACTAGGTGGTTCTGTTGCCTTTGAACTACTGTGAGGGGTTTTCTTAAATACTGTCAAGAGCTTCAGAAGGGATTGTGCCCTCCGGGGAACACAAGAATGAAGAAGGGGTTGAGGACAGGCCTAGAATTGTGGTCATGTGGCTTTTCTGTCACTTAACACTGTAACCTTATGGATGTCATTTCCTCTTGGACCTCATTTTCTCTCTCTGGAAAGTGGAGATGATCATGGTTCCTACATCCTAAGATTGTTTTGAGAATTTAAAGAGGCAGCACAAAGTTCCCAGCTCCTAGTAGGAATTCCTTATGAGCTAGTTTTGCCTTCTCCCTGTTTCCTGATAATTTATTCTAATTCTGACAATTCTTTTTTCTCCCCTGAAGCACTTCCTCTAAGAATTGCTTTATTCCAGTCATTCTTTAAAGTAGTAACACTTAAAACCCTATAAAAATGCTGTGCAACGCAGACTGCCTTCCCTCTGGGGAGTCCCAGCATTGGAGACTTGACTGTAGAGCTGTCAAAATGATTGAGGCTAAATTTGGGTTCCATCCAGGGTCATCATACTTCCTCAAGCTGCCCATGCTGGAGAGAGCATTTGGAGAGATGAACAAGAGTTTCCATGAAGCTTCTTGTACTCCATCTGACCTCGATCTTTGGATGTCTTGTCTTCTGAGTGAGGAGAAAGGAGCCAAGGGGACTAGTGAGAGCCTGTATTCCTAGCAGCCATCAGTATTCAGTCCCATCATTATTTAGAGTGAACGGTTTCAAGTATGGGCTCCCTGGCATGGGCAGACGGGGAAGCTGGAGGAAAGGTTTGGGCAGATGGCAGCAGGTGCTTGGAATGCCCAACTGCCAGTTATCTGTCAGGTCTTCTTGATTTGGAGGAAACTATGCTCTGCTCAGGGAATTGCCTGGAGTGTCTCTATCTTCCCTGGTCAGTCTGTCAGCTGGTCCTCTCTGTCTGTCTCTCTTCCCTCTCCATCTCCTCCACCACCTCTACCCATAAGCATACACATGCACGTGTGTGTGTGTGTGTGTGTGTGTGAGAGAGAGAGAGAGAGAGAGAGAGAGAGAGAGAGAAAGAGAATGTGAGTGCCCTTCTGGTTTTACTGGATCGGTCCCAGCAGACAGAGAAGACGTGGCCAGGACTCCATGCCCTTCTCATATTTAAGCATGAAAGAAACATTGGCAAGAGTCGGGTATTTCTTTTTCTTTCAACTTAAATTTTTCTTTAATGGGTTCTGGGGATTTAAGAATAAAATCACAAACTCCTTTATTTTGCTTGATGGACCCAGCAACATCAGAATCCCTTTAATCTTGTCAGCCTCATCTCATACCTCATTCTCTTCATCCCAACGCTCTTGCCTCAGTGGAGATTTGGGGTCCCCAGAGTGCCTCCAGGCCTTTGTACAAGCTTGGTCTTCTCAGAATGCTTTTCCCTAACTTCTCCCTATCCGTTTACTGTTAGAATTCCTGCTCATCATTCAGGGCTCAGCTTAGGTGTCCCTTCCTCAGAGAAGCCTTCCTGGAGTTTTCTGATTGGTCAGACTTTATATTACATGCTTTCAAAGGTTTCTTTGTTACCCCTTTCTGTCTTGGAGGACAATGAAGCTAATTACCTGTCTAGTGTCCAACTGCCCCACTGGATGAAGGCTCACTGAGCGTGGGGATAAGGACCATTTTGTTCTCTGCTATTTCTTGAGTTCTTAGCTCAGGGCCTGGGAAAGAGAAGATGTTCATTTATTTATTTTATTGTGCAAAGGAACAAAGTGGAAGAACTTGGAGGGAGTTTAACTTGGGAAAGGGAAAAACTTGGATGGAGGGAGGGAGCCAAAGATCTTACAGGACCTGGCAGCATGGATCAGTTCTGGGCCACTGTGGATTATTGGGTAGAACCTCAGGATGAGGTGGGCTTGGCCCCTTTTTTCTCTTCTAGAGACTCAGGTCTGGATGGTCTGGGCCCGTTTCTTGTTCCGGGTATGTTTAGAGACTGTTCTGGGGAAATGGAGGCATTAGAGCCAACATTACTATCCCTGGGGTTATCTTGTGTGCTTGAGACAATGGCGTATGGAGGAGTCTAAGGAGCAAGACTGGGATAAGGATAAGAGTTTTGTCTTTCGAGCTGCCAGAGCTCATGTCTACCTTGCAGGCACAACTTTATCAGACCTCTCCTTGTCCTCGGTGTCCTATGTCTTTGGTGTACATTATCTCCTTGAAATGATGACTCTAAAAGAGAAAGGGATGATGGTGATGGTGATGGTGGTGACAGTGGAGGGTGATGGTAACAGTGATGTTGGCGATGATGGATGGCGGTAGTGTGATAGTGTCGCTAAAACTCAAGTGCTGATTTAAATGTCCCTACTCTGCCAAGCACTTCCAACACATTATCGCCTTTGGTCCTTGAAAGGATATTTTCTGGTAGTTTCCATTTTTGGTATTTACAGTTTCATAAAGAAGACACCATAATACAGAGTGGTCACCTAAGTTGCCTAAAGCTGTACTGCTAGGAAGTGGCAGATCTGGGTCTGATTTCCAGTTCTGTAGGCAGGATTGGGAGAAGGTTGGGGATTTATGCATTATGAGAGTCCACATTACTGACAGCCTCCTACAGTTCTTTCCCTGACTTCTGCTCTCCTTTTCCTTGTCTGTGCTCAACTCTTTTGCTTCAGGTGAACAATCAGGGACCATGGGTTAAGTTGAGAGCTGTTAGCTTTCTTGTTAAAAGATAGAAGACAAGGAATTGAGCATAAACATTCTTAATGCCCGGGGCCTGCCCAGAGGGCTAGGATCTAAGACAGTGGCTTAAGTTGTAATACAACCGGGTGAGTTAAAAGCACAGTTCTGAAACTAAGTAGACTGGGTTCAAATCCAACCCGAAGTCCTAACTGGCTGTGTGACCTTGGGCAAGATGATGTCCTTGTCTTTCAATGCAATTTCCTTGTCTGTGAAAAGGGGGCAGTGGTGCCTACTCATAGGGCTGTCATGCCATGTAGTAAATCTGTTACATATTGGCTGGTGGTATTGTTATTGCTATTATTATCTTATGAGATCAGAGACACTCAGAGGAGGGGAACCAACATTCCTTGAACTCTATTATGTGCCAGTTCCTGACACAGTGACTGCACTTGGATCTCATATCAATCTTGCAAGATGAGTGATTTCCCTGTGAAGTAGATCACTTTATAAGAGGTCAGATATCTTTCTCAAGGTCATGCAGCTAATTAAGCGCCAGAGCCGGTATGTGGAACTCAGTCTGAGCTCCCAAGCAGTCTTCTTCCTTCTACCAGATCTGGGCATTCCAGGGAGCTGCCAGCCTTTTTGGCACTGCTGGTGCTAAATCCTAGCACATCTTATAGCCCAGAGCATCTGGAAGGAGGTCAGACTTAGGCCTGCACCATTGTTTCCAACTGCTGTCAGTCTTGGTGCTGCCAACAGCCTTGACCTTGGCCACCATCTCTAGAATCGGAAGTCCATGAGCTGTAGCCACTGGCCTGGCATGAACTTGTCCCCTGCTTCTCCATGTGGCAGAGCTAGATGGTTCTAAGGAGATGGATACCTACTACCCCTCTGTGATCACCTAGTATTGTGAGTCAGGGAAAATGACCTCCTCTCATATAGTCTATTTCACTTTGGTAGAATTAACAACTACTGATTACATTCTAAGCCAGACACCACAACCCCATGAGGTGGACGGTATCACCTCCTTTCACAGGACAGAAAATGGAGTTTAAGGGCTGTGTGCAAGATTACCTGGCTAGCAATGGTAACACTAGGACTTAACCCTTAACCCAGGTTGCCCTGACTCTTATCCACAATGCCCTTCTCTGTGTGAGACAGAGAAAAGGGCACTGAGAACTCAGCATTGCTATCCTGAGCTCTGGAAGGGTGGAATTGTTGTGGGATGCTGAGAGCTTCTGAGAATGGATTTTCTAGCCTACTGAGCTGAGGGCTGGGGGAAGTGAGTATGGCCAGGCCCTGCCCTGGCTCCTCCAGGCACTCAGCCTGTGAGCTCAGAGCAGCTGCTGCTCTCCCTGCAGCCCTGTAACTTCAGGGAGACTTGACCAGCCAGATTCCAGTCAAAGCTGGGAGAGCAGAGTTCATGGGGCTGCTGCGCCCCCTGCAGGCCATATGCTGGCATTGCATCCACCTCTACACTGAGTTTTGCTTTTTAATAAACTTTAAAAAAAATGTTGCAGTATACACATATAAAAGCAGACAGTCTCAAGCGTACAGTTTGATAAGATATCACACTATGACTATATCTGAGACATCAGCACCCCAGAACCACCGCTGTCCCAGCACTGACTTCTAATGCCATAGGTTAATTTTACCTATTGTGAACTTCATATGGATGGAATCACACGGTATGCATTTTTATATCCTCTTTTGCCCACAAGAAATGCATACATACATTTATCCAATGATGTATACTAGAATGTTTTAGCAGCACTACTCACAGTAGCCCCAAGTCATTGGCAGAGAATGGGTAAAATCATTGTAGTGTATTTATACAAAGGAACTCCTACAGTGATAGGAGTAGATTAACAGCTGCTATGTGTAACTACTCTAATGAATCCAAATTCTGCTTTGTGTCCACATGCCTTTCTGACATGTCCCAGGAGCTGTTCTGGCAGCCCTGAACTAGACCTTGAGAGGAGTGCCCAGGATGTTCTCAAACTGCTGTTGTGGGCCCAGCCAAAGTCAGTAGGGGAGCTGGTCCCTGAGCTCTTGCACTATAAACATCCTATAGCGCAATTTTTCTTAAGCCTACTGCAAATTAGAATCACAGGAGCTTTAAACAACAAAAAAACAAATGAAAAGTGATGCCCATGTCCCATCATCAGAGATTGAGTCATCTGGTCTGGATAGGCTCCCAACATTGGATTTTTTTTTTTTTTTTTAAAGCTTTCCTCATGATTCTAATGTGTGGCCAGAATTGAGAATTTCAGACTGTGGTTTTTGGCCCAGCAGCAACAGCACCACCTGGTTGCTGTTTGGAATTACAAATTCCTGGGTTCCATCTCAAACCTACTCACTTAAAAAACTCTAGGTGTGGGGTCTGGGAATCTGTTTCAGTGAGCCCTCCATGGAATGCTGCTATACAGTCAAGTGGGAGGACCCCTGCATCACCCCCCTTCTCTCTCTGCAGATACTGAGGGTTTCAGCAGGGATTTGTTGGATGAGAGGAACTCAAAGATCATAGGCAGTCTGTTTCCAGCTCTGATTAAAACCTTTAATACCCATCTATTTTATCCATGTTCACTTAGTACTTCATGTGTGTCAGGCCTGGTGCCCACTGCTCGGTGTGTGACCTCATGGAATTTTCAGTCTAATGAGGGAAGAGACTGTCACATTAAGACTTAATTGCAATAAGAACAAAGTATGTAATGCTAAGAATGCTCGGCTGAAGTGGGAAGCACCAGGCAGGTCTTCTCTGAAGGGTGTAATCTCAGCTGAGACCTGAAAGTGAAGAGGACTTAACTGAGGAAAAGTAGAACAAAGAGCATTATAAATGGATAGAGAACAGCATTTTTGAAGGCCCTGTGGCCAGAGGAGCACATCTTTGCATTTTTGGTCAAATGAATGAGCCATTTGGATGAAATGACATTTACCTCCTGCTAAACCATCAACTGTCAAAGTGGGGTAGGGACTTGGCACTTTCCCTCTGACCTTCAAGCAGTGACCTTTAAGGGAGGAGAAAGCTGATCTTGATTGTCTCCATATTCACTGTGGTAGCCTATTCACTTCTTTCGACCCTGGAGCATAGATCAGGGATTGGTATACTATGGTCCATGGGCCAATCTGGTCCATTGCCTATTTTTTGTAAATAAAGTTTTACTGAAATATAGCCATGCCCATTCACTTATGTATAGTCTATGGTTGCTTTCATGGTATAATAGAGTTGAGTGGGTGTGTTGACTCTTAGCCTCGATGATTCTTAAAACTCAGATCCCTAAGACCTTCAGTGTTGCTCCGGTCTTCTTCCTCAAGACAAACCCTCTTTCCTGCTTTTTCTCCTCCTGTAATAACTATCTGTACCTTAAGGTATGAGGACTTAGAAAGAATGAACTTCTATCTTGAATATCACACACACACACCATTGCCTCCATCAGCCTAGCAAAACTTGGCAAATTTCCTACCCCTGTTGACTTAACCCAATCCTGATCGAGTTAACAGAATTTTTTTCCACAGACGCCCAGGTTGGGTAAATGTAATAAGAGCTGAGAGTGATGACAATACTGATCTGGGCAGATTGATAGATCAGCCCAGATTCCTCCCCAGTGAGGCCCCGCTGGGTGTTGATGCAGCAATATGTTTGCCTGCTCTGCTTATTAAAGTTTAATATTCGAAAACTTATTTTTCGTCTTCCATCAAAGATCTTCTTGAACACATGAGGTAACAACACTAGAGACTGATTAAATCTTTCTTTTATTCACAAGGGTTTGAGGGAAGGTGTTTCTGCAACGGTAGCCAAAATATGAAATTAATCACCCTGTCTCATTTGTGACTTTTCCAAAAGAGACGGTGGAAGAGGAGAGAAAAGAAGGAAAATAGAAGGATTTCAAAGGGCAGAGATAAGGAGGCTTCTCATGAGGCTTTGAGAAGACTTGAGTGAGGTGATGGACTTCATGGTGGGACAAGAGATGGGGCGCCAGTACAATGACACTGTGTTCTGTTCTCTATTCTTGGTTATGTGCCATGGTGTCCTAAGGCAGAGGGATGAGTCCTTGTCAGAAGTCCAAAAGGGAGCTGAGTCTGAACACTCAATATGCTTTCTTCCCACAGTTCTATGCCATCTCATTGGTGAATCTTGTCCTCATTGAAAACCTTCTTCCCCAAATCCAGACATTTGGATTCTAATCTTGCCATTCGAATCTGCAGAACATGTGACCTTGAGCAGAAACTTGCCTTGTGTGTCAAAGGAGAGTTGTCAGACCCTGACCTGCCTATGTCAGGGAAAGCGTGACCAAACGGAGCACTAGATGTATCCTTGCTTTCTTTACACATGCATAGAATGTGGCAGTGATGAATTATTCTGGGGGTGTTGATGGATCTTGGGTAGGTGCCCAAGATCTTTCTCTGAGAGTTCCTGCTTTGGAGTGCATAGGAGAGCTGATGACAAGGGCTGTGGTTGATGGAATGGGGGATGTAGTGGATAGGAGGTCTTTGCCATGGGCCCTCCATTGAGGTCTCTTAGAGACAGCATGTTCCTGGGGCCTGTGAGCCAATGGCAGAGGAGACCAATCCACTTGGCAGTTACTGGGCATGTTTGGGTGGTGTTAAGGGATTACGATTACAAATAGTAGAAATGGGGTTAAGAAGGATCATGATGAAAGCTGACCCTGCTGGTAATGCACTGGGAATTTGATGCCATCTCAGTCCATTTGGGCTGCTCTAACAAAATGCCATAGACTGGGTGGCTTATAAATAACAGACGTTTATTTCTCTTCTGGTGGCTAGGAAGTCCACGATTGTGGCAGCAGCAGATGGGGTGAAGGTGAGGACCTGGTATCGTCTTACTGTGTCCTCACGGTGTGGAAAGGCTGAGGGAACTCTTTGGGTCTCTTTTCTAAGAGCAGTAATCCCAGTCATGAGAACTCTTCTCTTATGACCTAATCACTTCCTCAAGATCCCACCTCCTAGTATAATCATCTTGAGGGTTAGGATTTTAACATACGAGTTTGGGAGGACAGAAACATTTGGTTCATTGCAGGTACCCAATAGCTTTTGCTTGCTGGGCATCTAGGGTGGGCCAGTTGAGAGATTTCAGAGATGAGGATTAAAAGCCCCAACAGCAATATGGTCCTAGACTGACCCCTCTCCCTGCCTGTTCATTATGTTCCAAAAATACTCACAGTTTTCTAGCTCCCTGTAGGCATCTTTGCTTATTTTCTCTTCCATATCTTCCCGTGTCTGGCTCCTTTTCACCATTCAGTCTGGTCTCAGACGCCCCGTCTCTGAGAGACCCCTCCATCTACTCCGGCCTCTCTGGTCACACTGCATTTCAGACCCTGTTTTATCCCTTCATCTCACATATCACAATTGGTCATTCTGCTTCTTACGGTTCCTCCTGTTGGACATGTGGGAACAAATGAGGATCTATCTTGTTTATGCTTTTGACCACAGGGCTGGTGCAGAGCGAGCACCCAGGATGTGAATGGGAAGTAGCAGGGATCGCTTTTGGGAGAAACGGTTTTGCTTTGAACTCCCTGCTTTGCCAGAGAGTTTGGTGGTTATTACATCTTTATTTGCAATTGGCTGCTTCATCCCTGTGTTGCAACTCATTTCAAGTTAAAGATCATTTTCAATTAAAAAGCACATAAACCAAAGCAAAGCACTAATACATTTCTGCTCAGCAGAAAGACCCAGATCATGGATTTTATCATTTGCCACCATTGATTTTCCATGAGTAATAATTACATTTTATACACAACATCTGCACTAAGTGATATTTATATGTGCAATTATCTGGAGTAACTTTTAATGTTAAAATATATATTTTTTAGGGAGGGGTATGTTGAGTAAATTGAATTTTTTTTTTTACTTTTGCCATTGCTTTTTATCCAGACAATGCTCATTCTCATATGAAATAATAATTTAGCAATCAGAGCCTGAAATTGTTTTATAAGTGAAGTTTGAATTGACATTTCTACCAGCTGGGATGGTAATTTTCAGCTTTCACCAGGGTTGGTGAATTTAGATCCACTCCTGAAATTTACTTTGCTCTTATTATCTTTGAAATCCTCTGGGGTTTTTACTCCGATAACACAGGCACTTCTTTCATCATGCTGGGTATTGTCCCTGCTGTGAAGTTCTTGGCAAACCTCCCTGCTCTTTAGCTTGGCATTCAAGGCCTCTTGCAACTGACACATTTTTTTGTAGATTCAGAAAGAACTCGTGCCTCACCTATGTACCTTGTGTTCCATGCGCTGGGAATTCAATGGGGAGGGAGACTAGATTTCCTGCTCCCCTCCTGGAACTTGCAGTATGGCTGGGGAGACAGACAATTAAGAAGCAAATTTAAGCAAGAGAGTTTACAGATTCTGAGAGTTGACCCAGGAGAAACCGGGTGTTGAAATAGTTTGGGGGGAAGGATGATTTGGATGGGTGGGTGATTGATGAAAGCATCTCTGGGAAGGTAGCGTTTCTGAGCAATAGAAAGTATTTGAGTAGCTAGAGTGAGAGCCCGAGGAAGAGCAGTCAGAGGCCAGACCCTGGAGGTCAGTGAAGGTCTTGTTGAGAATTGAATTTCATTCTAAGAACAGGGATTGGGAACATTTAATTGGTGGTGGCACTGGGTGAGTGTCAGTCATTGTTCACTTTGTTTAATTTGTGATTTTAGAAGGTCACACTGGCTACTCTGGGAATGTGTCTGGGGTTGGGAAGGGAAGATGTGGCACAAGGGAGATCATTTGGGAGGCTGTGGCTGTTTGGGCAGGAGATGGGGGTAACTTGGGCAAGGCTGTTGACAGTGGGGATGGAGAGAAGTGTATGCATTTGAGAGATGGATACTCATCTTCTGATGTTCTCCTCTGACAGGTGGTCCCAGGAGATCATACACATCATCTCAACATGAGCTCATGGGTCTCATGCCCCTCATTCTCTACCTTACAAATAGCTTCTTCCCCACATGCTGTCCTCGTGCTTGGCTCCACAGTCTCTTCCATGAAGCCTCTGGCAATAGTGGGTCTGGTGGCCTCTATTTTTCTGAAATGCTAAGTTAGTTTTCGGTGTTGGTATTTATAAGTGGCTCCTGGGAAGCTCGATGAAATGCAGATTCTAGATCCCAGCCCTCTGAGGATTCTGCTTTACTGTGCCTTTCCTGGCCCAGAGTCTGACTTTTCACAAACAACTCAAGTGATGCCAATGGTGGGAGCCCAGTCTGGCTCTTTTCTGTCCGCTACCATTTCAGACAGTTTGTTTTCTCTTCTGTTCTAGATTTTAAGCCCTCTGAGGGTAGAGCCAGTTCATATTTTATGTTTGCACCATTCCCCACCCCCATGCCCAGGTCTAATGCTGTGCGTTGAAGAGGTGCTCCATTATCTGTCTTCTTATAGATAGAAAAAGCAAGAGAAATTACCACTGTAGGTTGTGTGGCTGGTCAGCCTATCTGGCACAGATGGACTCAACCTGTGGACTTTGCTGGACTTGCTTTGCCTGGGTCTCAGATTCCTGCCCCCTTAAGCTTGATAGTACTTACTGATAGTTCAGGTCCCCTTTTTGAAAGTTTAACTCTTCACTGATGGACAAACAGAGGCTTAGAGAGATTGGATCACTTGACCAAGGGGCAAATGAAGATTTGAACTGAGGAATCTTTGACTTTAGGATCCACCCTCCTAATAGCCACTCGTCCTTTCCTTCTTGGATTTAAAAAAAATATATTTATTTGTTTGTTTGTTTATTTATTTATTTATTTATTTGAGAGTGAGAGAGAGAGAGAGAGCATGAGAGGGGAGAAGCTCAGAGCAAGAAGCAGACTCCCCGTGGAGCTGGGAGCCTGATGTGGGACTCCATCCCAGGACTCTGGGATCATGACCTGACCTGAAGGCAGACGCTTAACCGGCTGAGCCACCCAGGCGCCCTCCTTCTTGGATTTAGACATGCCAGGTACCAATCTCTTGCTGTCTCTCCTCTCTCTTTCCTCACAGTTCACTGGATCTGTCCCCAGGGAGAAAATAGTAGGTCTAGTCCCTCAAGTATCAACCCTTCAAATATTGGCAGGCACTGCCAACATTTGATTTCTTTGACTTTTGCTGTATGACGCATCATGACTTAGTTGTCTTCCACCCCTGGACACCTTCCCAGACACACCCTTATTAGCTATGGTCCCTCAGGGTGTGGACCCACCTTTGGATGCTCCAGGTCTGGTGCCATTGAGGTGGAATGGTCCTGTCAGCAGATGGCAAGGTAGCCTCTCATTCCATGAGCTTCTGGGGCAGTAACTTCTTCCCCATACAGCTGATTCACAGGCTTGCTGCTCTACCCGAAGCCAGCTTCCATCCTGTAGTTATGAGTTGCCTTTCAGATTGCTTTGTTTGCTCCATCTTACCTACTTCATCCTGTCCCAGTCTTTGAGAAATAGACTATAAAGACAAGAAATGTGTGACGAAGAGAAGTTACATCCCAGTGGTTTCTCTCAATGACCAGCCATCATAATTTTTAATATTTTTTCTAACATTTGCTTTGATCATTACATGAGTCTTACAAATGAAAACATGATTATCCATTTCCCAGCCAAGCAGACTCCCAAGTTTCTAAATCAATAAATAGCCGAAGATCTGTAAGTTTGCCCTGTCCATCAAATGAAAGGGTTGGCTAAGGGTTGAGGGAGGGAGGCAGGGTGAACTCTGCATGTTAAGAAGGTTGTCTCTGGAGGAAAATGGGGCTGGGTTCAAACCCCAGGCTGGCTTTGTCTAAGTTACTAAACCGCTCAGAGCTTCGGTTTTCACATCTGTGATATGCAGGCTCTAATAACCTCTCCCTCCTTAGTTGCTGGAATGTTAAATGAGATGGTGCCTGCAGATCTTTAACCACAGTGTGTGGTACATGGTCAGTGCACAGTCAATGTCAGTCCAATTATTGTCATTACTGGGAGAGACCGGCAGGTGATCAGCAGTGGGGTGAGCAGAAGGGGGCTGTGGGCTTGGCTAAACCAGCAGAGGTAACGAAGAGGGGCTTTTCAAAGGAGGGGGTGAATGAGATGGTACAGAGGGCAGCAGTGTGGGCAGAGGGATTGGAATGTCCTCAGGGCGTCAGGAGAGGTCTGGATGCCCTTCAGCCCCATAGGGCGGAGAGCTGGTCTTCCCTTCCATTTGGTGTGTTCAGTGGATGGGGCCCCTTCACGGGAGGGATGGGGAGAAGGCTCTTGAATCTTTTCTCCAAGCTTGGCCTGAGGGCATGGGAAGGTCTTCAGTGTCAGATCTCAGACTTTGGCTCCTGGTGCTCCAGTTCTCCCCTGAAGTGTCCTGCTCTGTTTCTCCAGGTCTGGCTGGAGACATGCCTTGTGTTGCAGCTGCTGTAGGTGGCAGCAGATGCCTGACAAAGCCCATCTTCTTTCTAGGGCAGCGGGAGGGGAGGAAATGTAATCAGGACCCGGTAGCCTCCAGCCTCTCTTATCTCCATAGTGGTTAGACAAGCTGAGGGGGTTAGAGCAGGCAGCAACCACATTAACAGAATTCTCTATTGAGTTACAGCCCTTCTGCAGACGTTCGAGGAGTCTGCAGTGTGCCGGAGCCTGTCCCGGAGAGTTGGATCTTTATCAGATAGACTGGTGTTGGCTCCAGACTCCCCTGCCTCAGGGGACCCTGAGAGATAGCCAGAGCAGGAAGACCAGGGCACAGACGCTGAGACGGATTAAGACCTTGACAGACCCAGTCCCAGAAAAGATGACTCCCGCTATGGGTCATGCACTGAAATGCAGCAACGGTCTGTCCTTGGCCATGACAGGGGCTTCAGTTATTCCATTTACAAGTGTCAAGTACACACATCTCTCCTAAAGTATTTCCTCCTTCTTCCCTGGTGCCCCACGGAGTGTTTATTTTGCTTATCAGTCAGGGGCAATATAGCCCAGTCTGCCATTTGCTGCTGTGTGACGTTGGGCAAGAGAATTAGCCCCTCTGGGCCGCAGTTTCCTCCTCTGTGAAGTACCTCATACGTCTTAGCTCTTACTTTTGTTCTTATGGGAGGATCTGAGAAGACCTTTGGTTTTGTGGACAAAAGAGTAGTACCTACGCGAAGTTGTCCTCCACTCCCTACCCCACTAACTTTCTTGTTTTTGTAGCAACTTCATTGAGATCTAATTCACATACCATACAATTCACCCATTTAAAGTGCACAAGTCTTTGGTTTAAGTGTATTCACAGCTGTACAACCATCACCTCAGTCAATTTTTGACAATTTTCATCACCCTCAAGAGAAACGCATACCCTTTAGTCTCCCACTCTCCATAGCCCCTGGCCACACATCTACTTTCTGTCTCTGGATTTGCCTATTCCCGACATTTCCTGGAAAGAGTCCCTTCTTTCTATACTGGGGGTCAGCTATGCCCCTCATCTCCATCATAGCAAGGGAAGCTGACTTATCCATTACCCCTGGGGCTGGTTTGGGGCTGCTTCCCCATCCCCCTTCTCTGATCCAGAGGGGACGGTGGTGGAGAAAACTTGTCAACCAGTCCTCTTTGCTCAAAGCACAAGCAGCTTGGCTCCAGATTACTCATTTCAAACTCAATTTGTGGTTCTGCCAAGAGCAGCAGAATCCCCAGAGCATGTAACCCGATTACTCCCACCCCTGTCCCAGGCCCCGGAGTCTAGAGCACACAGCGGGCAGTCTCCCAGGACTGACAGCTGCCCAGCAAGCCAGGGCCTGCCAGAAGCCTGCTGGGCCTTTGACTCTGCTCGGAAGTGCCTGCCTACCTTGGCCCTGGGCTCCTGGATAACAAGGACAGCCTTGGCTTTTGTCTTCAGGCCACTGAGACAGTTTCCTGCAGCGGGGCCAGTGGTCCTGATTGTTATGATAACAAGCTTGGCCAGACTCACTGTCCACGTCAGCGCGATTCTAAAAACGCCTCCATTCATGTCCTGGGTCTGAGCAGGCTCTGGGTTAAGCCCTCTGTGTGCATGGTTCTTTGTGGAACCCCAGCACTGTGTCTAAGACAGAGAGCCCCTGTGGGGCCTGTATGGAGCAAGCCAGGCACCAACACAAGCAGGTATACTGTCCCCCATTTGCTGAGCACTTACTGGGTGCAGACGCTGTGAAGGTGTTGACTTGTGTAGCCTTCCCCACAACTAGATGGGTAAAGAACAATGATTGGGTCCACTTACAGATGAGGATGCTGTGACAAGGTTGGAGCTCAGATGAACCAGACACTGTGACCGAAGGGTACATGCTGACCCCAGCAAAGATGGAAGAAAGCCATTTCTATGAAGCATCCAGACCTGGCAAATCCATAGGGACAGCGTGTAAATTAGTGGTTGCTAGGCGCTAGGGATGATGGCTAGGGATGATTTGGTTGGTTATAACTAAAGGGTACAGGGTTTCTTTTGGCTGTGACTGTGTTCTAACATTGTGCGGATGGTTGTGTGACTTTGTGAATACACTAAAAACCACGGAGTCGTACACTCTAGATGGGTGAATTGTATTGGTAGATGAATTATATCACAATAAAGCTATTAACAAAGAAGCAATGAAGAATTGATGTTGCAGGCTACAGGCTACATAAACCTTTGCTATCACCCCTTAAACCCCAGTTAAAACTTACAAATTTTCCTCTTCATATTTGACCCAAGGGTCATTGGGGTAATCCTGAACTCTAGATGGCCGGAACTTTTGGATCAAAGCCTCAATTTGCCCTGCTCTGTGCCTGTTGTCCTGTTTCTCCTGTGTTGCCACTTACAAAATCCCAGGGAATATTTTGTCTTTCAGATGCAGCTCTGCATTTCTACAGGGTCGGGAAGAGTCTGGGGTGGTTTTAATCCATCCAGCTGGTACTTAAGCAGTACTTGGAGTCTGAGACTCGAGGGACCATCTATGTGGGTGGGCAGAGACCCTCAGCCTGTGGTCCTCTCTCCTTTGGCAGCTCTTGCCCCCACAGTGGTGTAACTTTTGGGAGAAGTCTGCCCATAGTCAGTCTCGGGTACTGTGCTGAGTGCTACCTGGCCTGCACAGGCTCCTGCATCGGATTTTGCAGAGAGGGTGCCTGTCCCCTTTTAGTCCTGAATTGTATGACACAAGACTTTCTTATATGAAGGGCAAGAGAGAAGAAAATCCCATTATACCACTTAAAAAAAAAGATTTACTTATTTTAGAGAGAGAGCGTGCAGTGGGGAGGGGCAGGGGAAGAAGGAGAGAGTCTTAGCAGATTCCCCGCTCAGTACAGAACCAGATGTGGGGCTCAGTCTCACGACCCTGAGATCATGACCTGAGCTGAAACCAAGAGTAGGATGCCTCTCCACCACACTATTGAAGCCCATGGCTTTTGAGGGGCTGGTTGAGAATTCTCTGTAGCGGGGTATGGTGCATTCTTCCCAGAGTTTGGTCCAAGGGTCTGGGTGTGATACCGGATGGGCTGAAACCTCAGTCTGCTGGGAACGATCTGCCAGCAAACCAAATTACTGCATCACATCTCTGTATGCTGGAGACCTTTTCTTACCCTCCCTCTCCCCTCTGGCCTCAACTGTGGCTCCCAGACCTGTGTGCATTCCATTTGGGAAGGAGAGAATATGTTGCCTGAATTTCAGCCTGGCTCTGGGAGTCCTGGGTCCTGAAACCCAACCAAGAATGAGAATGAGGAGCTCTGCCTTTGTTTTTGAACCTACATGGTTTTGTGTACCACAGGTCTGCTGACCTGGCTTTGAAATCAGTAATGTGCTGTCTCCCCTAGCATGCTAGGACTCCAAACCCTCTCATGTCGACCTTCCTGCATTCAGACTGTGCCTGCACAATGTGCTTAGGCAACATGTGTATAAAGATGCTGGCAGTGGTAGGTACAGAGATTTAGGGTGGATGGATGCTGCTCATAGACCCTCTGCCCAGTTTCTTCTTGGCTTTGTCCTTTTTTGTTCCCATGGACTCAATCTCTCATCCTCCCTCTCCCAGTATCCTGGACCATTCTTTTTTGGTTTTGTCCCAGTCATCCAAGCCCAGGTAGGTGAAGCCAGACCAGAGGAAAACAAACAAATTACAAATGTCCCCAATGCAAAATGAATATAAATAAGTATGCAGAGGCTTCTGCTCATCCACTGATTACTCACACACTGCTCCAGAGGCGTCTCTGGCCTAGCTCAGCTCCATGGAAGTTAATGATAAATTAAACCTATTAATCACCCCAGGCAGTGGGGCCAGCCTGAGCTTACACTGGGCGGGTAGGAGATGATTCAGCAAGAAGGGGAGTGGGGGTGCATTACAACATCCTAGGGGTGAGGCAGCACCTTGATCTCTAAGATCCCCTCTTTGTTAAAGTGTGGTAAGTTCTACCCAATCTGTACTATTTGATACCCTGAATATTTCAGAAGCTGCCCACCTTGGGAGGGGGGCCTAAACCCTTCCACAACTAGAGATTATTTCACCGTCTTCACACCCTCCCTTTGCATCCCCCCCCCCTTCACTTGACACAGTCTGGCTTCCACCCCTGTTGTTCCAATCTTGAGTCAAAAATCTCTTCTCTGAGACCGCCAGATCTAAGTCCTGTTCCTTTCTCCAGATTTGTTTTCTTCATAGTGGATCTCTGGAGCTCAGCTGCCTGGGTTCAAGTCCTGGGTCTGCCATTAGTTGTGTGTAAGTGCTCTGTGCCTCAGTTTCTCCATCTTTCAAAGGGGATTGGTAAGTAGCTACTTTGTAGGGTTTCAGTGAGAAGGAAGAGCACAAATTCAAATTAAGTGTTTAGAGTAACACCTGGCACAGAATAAGTAATGTTAGCTGCTGCTAACATTACCACTTGAGGCTCTTACCACCATGACTGTTGTTACTATTCCTGCCCTTATTGGGCATACCATTTGCAATGGTCAGAAGTCATCTTTCTTTGTAGGCATTGACTGTCATTGTGCTCCCTGTCAGAATGTAAGCTCCATGAGAACTAGGATGTTGTCTCCATTCTCCCCAGTTTCTCCACTGGTGGGCAGCCCATGTGGGTAATGAGTGGTAAATGTGTGGTGAATGAATGCACCAAGGAGTTGGTGGGAATGGTAGTGAATGGGCAACTTCCCAGAGGGCTGGAGTTGGCAGGGAGATCCACATGCTCTGTTTTGGGGTATGAAGATGACATCTGTTATGGGTTGAATTGTGTACCCCAGAAAGATACGCTGAAGTCCTAATCCCCTGTACCCGTGCATATGACCTTATTTGGAAATAGAATATTTGCAGATGTAATCAAATTACAATGAGGTCATACTAATGACCCCATCTTAATGATTGGGTTAGGGCTCACCCAACTCCAGCGGATGGTGTTCTTATTAGAGAGGAAATTTGGACACAGAAACATAGGGAGGACGGTCACATGAAGACAGAGCCTGGAGTGATGCTTCTGCAAGGCAAGGTTGTTGGGAGCCACTGAAAGATGGGAAGAGTCAAGGGAAGGTTCTTTCTTACAGCTTTCAGAGAGAATGTGGCCTTGCTGACACCCCGTTTCTAGACTGTCATCTAGAACTGAAAGAAAATGAATTTCATTGTTTTAAGCCATCTGGTTTGTGGAGATTTGTCATGGCAGCCCAGGAAACTAATACAGTATCCAAGCATGAGCACAGTGTCCTGTGGGGGTGGGGAAGAAGTGGGAGTGGTAGCCCAGCTCAGCATGTTAGCTCGTTTTCTTTTGCTATGCAGCAACATTATACAAAATTAGCAGCTTAATGTAACACACTTTTATTATCTCACAGTTTCTGTGGACCAGGATCTGGGCATGGCTTGGCTGGTTCTCTACTTTGAAATTTCCCAGGCTTCAATCAGAGTGTCAGGGCTGAGGTTTCATTGGAGTCTCAGCTGGGTAGAGTTCCATCCCCCGTATCTCTAAGACTGAAAGCCTTGGTTCTGGGCTGGGGTTGGTTGAGGGCCGTCCTCTGTTTCTTCCATCTCAACATGGCTGCTTGTTTCATTAAAGCCAGTGAAGGTGAGAGAGTCCCCAGCAAGGTGGACGTTGTAGTCTTCGTGCGGCATAATGACCTTTGCCATCTTTTATTCATTAGGAGGAGATCACAGGGTCTGCCCACACTTAAGGGAGAGGATTACACAGGGCATGACCCCCAGGAGCTGAGGATTATGGGACCACCTCAGAGTGTGTCCCGCACAGTCAGGATGGCAAGGTGAGAGCTGGCCATACCACTGGCATCTGGTAGGATTGTGTTTCTCACAGTCAAGGAGACCTGGAGGCAGTTCCTATGGCAACTGGTAGCCTGGGGGATTCTTCCATGTCTCTCAGGCCCTGGGAACTGTGCATCTTTGCACATTCCTCTCAAGCCACAGGTACCTATAAACTTGAGGGTCTTATTGTTAACTGAGCTTTTCTTTTTCTCTTAGTTATACCTTTACACAATCAAATTGAGCACGGCTATATCTAAGGCACTGGGAACATGGCATAGAGCAGAAACAGGTTGAGTTTCCACCCTTAAGGTTTTAGAGTTCAGTGTGAGATTGAGACACGAAATAACTGCTTGCATCCTAGTGGATGATTACCCAGTGGGGTTTGTGCTTTGAGGTCCAGACGTGAGGTGGTGTGAAAGCATGAAGCCTTGGGATCCGACTTGCCCTGAGTCATGAGGAGAGTTTCCAAGCAGAAAAGCGACAGGTGCAGAGGTCCCACGGCTGGATAGGACGTGACAATTTCTGGGGGCAATGAGAAGGGTAGCAGGGCTCTCTCTGTTGTATCTCCCATACATTGTGGGTTTTAGGGGGAAAACCTAGGGTGTTTTTTTGCTCATGATTATTGCCTTCAGTGCCAAGCACTGTGTCTGGCTCATGGTTGCTACTGAAGGATATCTGTTAAGGGAGAAGAGAGAGTAAAGAAGGAGAGTAGAACGACAGGCAGTAGTCATGGCCCAGATGGCACAGACCTTGTTAAACTTTGACCTTTATTCAAAGAGCAGTTGGGTGGGGGTGGCCTCGGATGTTCTCCCCACTGTCCAGAAGAGAGACATCATTAGAATGCATTTCCAGGGGTGCCTATGTGCCTCAGTCAGTTAAGCACCTCTCTTTGGCTCAGGTCATTCCAGGGTCCTGGAATCAAGCCCCCACGTCAGGCTCCCTGCTCAGCGGGGAGACTGCTTCTTCTTCTCTCTCTGCCTCTCCTCCCTGCTCATGCTCTCTCTCTCAAATAAATAATAATGTTAAAAAAAAAGAGTGCATTTCTAGTAATCACTCTGTCATGTGAACAGGGAGTTGGAAGGCAAGAGGGATGCCAAGAGGGTAGAGTGTCAAGAGGGGGCTGGTTTGGAAGTTCAGGGCCCAGTGATACATAAACAGAGGAGCAGATGGGCCCAAGAGATGATTTTGGAAGTAAAATGAAGAGGGATCAGGAGCATATATATAAGTGAGGGGATGAGCAGTACCCAGATGGTATCTAGTAGCCTCTGTAGTCTATATAGTCTGGTCATGTCCCTTGAAGCAGAAGGTTGTCATTTAATTCCTTTGCTGTAAGTGGGTGGCCACATGGTGTCAGGACACAAGTACACTGATGTTCAAAGTTCAGCTCCAGCCTTCCCAGGGTGTGCTGTTAAAACTTCAGATGTTCCACTGCTTTCCTTGTAGAACGGGCCTAAAATACCTACTTGTTGGGACTACTGGAAAGATGGGCAACAGTCAAAGGAATGATAGCACCTAGCACATAGCCTGGCACAGAATGGATGGAGGACGGACCTACTTGCCGTGTGACCTGGGCAGCTTATTGAATCTCTCCATGCCTCAGTTTCCTCATTGCTAAAATGAGGTCTGTCATTCTACTATTATAGCAGAACAGACCAACGCAGAGCTCAGTAGCTTGGAATGACAATCACTCACTATTGCTCATGCAGCTATGGGTTACTTAGAGGCTAGGCTGATCTTGGCTGAGGTGACTTGGCTTCTTACTGTTGGTCTGTGAGTCAGCCAGGGTGGCCCTGCTTCTCCTGTTCCTCAATCTTCTGGGACCAGTAGTATGGGCAGGACCTGTTGTTCTTAAGGAGCTGGCAGGGGTGTAAGAGGCAAGTGAAACTATGTGGAGTCTCTCAAAGCTGAGACTTGGAATCAGCACATGGTCACTCCTGATTGACTGGCATTGGCCAAAGCAAATGGCATGTTTAAGACCAGAGCAAGGGTGAGGATGTAGGGGAAGGTGAAGAATTGGGATTTGCAATTGAATTTATCAAGACCTCTATTAGTAGTGCCCTCCTGATATTGGGGTGGGGGATGGTTGAATTTATGTGTCTACTTGGCTGGACCATGGGGTGCCCACATAGTTGGCTAAACATTACTCAAGGAATTTCTTTGAGGATATTTCTGGATGAGATTGACATTTAAATTAGTGGGCTTGAGGAAAACATTGCCCTCCATATGTGGGTGGGCCTCATTCAACCAGTTGAAGGCCTGAATAGAACAAAGAACCAGCCTCCTCTGAGTGAGAAGGAACTTGTCATCTGGCAGCCTCCAGATTTCATCTGCCATACTGGCTTTTCTACCTGATGGCATTCAAATCAGTTCTCCCTGGTCTCTTGTACCACTGGGCCACCCTGCAGATTTTTGGACCTACCAGCTTCCATAACTTCATGAGCTAATTCCTTATAATAAATCTGTCTCACCATAGATGTACATGTACTTCTCTCATTGGTTTGGTTTATCTGGAGAACCCTGACTAATACCATGAACAGTGAACTACAGCATGCAAAGCTCCTAATACCCTGCCTGGCACTTAATAAATGACCCATATAAACAAGTGTGTATCTAACTCAGCACTCTTGTCACCTTGGGGCAATTCGTTATTGTTGAGGGGGTGCATCCTGTGCATTGTAGGACCTTCAGCAGCATCCCTGGCCTCACCTTCTAGATGCCAGTAACACCTCCCCTAGTCATGACAAACAAAAATGTTTCCAAACATTGCCACATGTTCCCTGAGCAAGAACCACCAGTATAAAGGTTAGTTATCGTTATTACTGTATGAGTCACTGTATGTTGTATAGTCCATATAACTATTATTTTTCTTTTGCTGTTTTACTTAAGTCATTGTCATGAATGGCTTTTGGAAGGAAAGTGAGCCACAGCATGACACAGTCAGCTACAAAAAACAAAAGCAAAAACAACAACAACAAAAACCAGTGCATTTTGTTTTTGCAAATTGACTTCAAAGGAATTAGAAAGTTACAAAGAGCTCAGCCCTGGCCCCTGAAGGTTTCTTTGAAAAAACAGACAGGCAATTCTTGTCACCAGAAGCAGCAGTGGCTGCATTTTAAACAATGGCGTGGGCTGAACAGAAATGTACCATCTTGGCTTTGGAGCTCTGGTCTGAGGATGTGTGCAGAGTGAAGTGTGAAGCTTCTGGTCTTTTCACTCTGTTTTCTGATGAGATCCTAAGTGGGTTCTTTTATTTTCTTTGCCATATAAAAAGGTATTCATTTTCATTTTGTTTCTCTCTCTCTCTCTCTCTCTCTCTCTCCCTCACACAAACACACACATACCATGAATAATTAATCTTGTGAGACAGATCCCAGTTTTATCCCCATTTCATAGATGAAGACCCTGAGGCTCATAGAGGTAAAGCAACTAGCTTAAAGTTGCACAGCTAATACGGGTGCAGTCAGGATTTATTATTTTCTTAATTTTTAAAATTTGAGAGAAAGTGGGAGTGTGAGAGAGCACAAACAGGGGGAGGGGCAGAGGGACAAGCAGCTCCTGGCTGAGCAAGGGGGCTCCATCCCAGGACCTGCGATCAGGGCCTGAAGTGAAGGCAATGCTTAACTGACAGAGCCACCCATGTGCCCTGCAGTCAGGATTTAAACCTGTTGGTCTGATTATGGTGTTCAGCGCCCTAAGCACAATGCAGTGCTTTATCAAGGTGAATCTGATTATATCCCCAAAGGTCTCAGAATTGCAGGATAGGAGAGACGAGAAAATTGAACTGAGTTGTCACTCCCCCAACTGTGTGGAGTAGATCCTGAATGAAGTGTATAAAGCACTAGGTATTAAAGTTTATGAGTCTATTAATCCACAGCTTTGGAGGAATTAAAGTTTCATATTGATGATAAACCTCCCCTAATAAAACGTAAGGGAAGCGGGAATAAATCTCTGATTTCAAAGGACCCCAAACCACTTAAACAATTGTATGCAAGATGGATGTGTACAGCGGCCATGGGGTGATATGTCTTGTCCAGTGGAGGGTACTTTGGTAAAGAGGTTTTTGCTTCCACTAAGTGGTGGAGATAAAATGATGGATGTGTGCTATTGATTTCATGGGAGTTTGCATGAGGGTGAGCACAGCTGGATGAGAAGCCCATGGTGCAGCTGAACACTGCTGAATATGCATTTGGGAGGAGAGGAGGCAAAACGCATTTCGGGTGGCCAATTTCATCAAATAGAGAAAAGCTGGCAAGTATATGGCAATCAATCTCTCTCCTCCTCTCTTCTCTTGTCTGTCTCCCTCCTTCCCATCTCCCTCCCTCCCTTATTTTTGTTAGGTGGGAAAGTGTCTCAGTGTGAGCAGCTGAGCTGTAGGGTGTTGGTTTAAACACAGACCTGGATTAGAATCCCAGCTTTGTCATTTATTATCCCTGTGACCTTGGGCAATTTACTTAATATTTATAGGCCTTGGTTTACTTCTTTATTTTTTTTTTTAATAAGCCATTTGTTTTAGAAGAGTTTTAGATTAATAGAAAAGTTGCAAAGGTGGTACAGCAATTTCTCATATACTCTGGACCCAGCTTCCCTGTTGTTAATATCTTATATTACTGTGGCACATTTTTTACAGTTACTGTACCAATATCGATGCATTCTTATCGATAACAGACGCACTTTCTTAGGGTTGCCATGGTTTTGCCTAATGCCCATTTTCTGTTCTAGGACCCCATTCAGGCCTTGGGTTACATTTAGTTGTCATGTTGTCTTGGGCTCCTCTAAACTGACAGTTTCTCAGACTTCTCTTGTCTTTAGTGATCTTGACAATTTTGAGGAGGGCTGTTCAGGTATCTTAATAGAATGTCTCTCAATTGAGATCTGTTTGATGAGTTACTCATGATTAGGCTGAAGTTATGGGTTTGGGGGAGGAAGACCGCAGAGGTAAAGTGCTGTGTTCAACACGTCCTCTCAAGGGTACAAGCCATTAACATGAACTATAACTGCCGATGGTGCCCCTGGTCACCTGGCTGAGGTGCCTTTGCCGTTACTCCTTTCTGCCCTTCCCTTACTGCATGTAGTCTTGGGGAGGACATTGATGATCTCTGTCAGTGATGGGGGAGCCTGTACATAAATTACTTGGAATTCTTCTTTATGGGATATTTTTCCATTCCCCCATGTTCATTTATTCAATTTTTTATTTACATCAGTATGGACTCATGGATATTTATTTTATACTTTGAGTTATAATCCAATAGTGCATTATTTGTTTTGTTGCTCTAATAGTTCCAGCTTCATCTGGGCCTTACTTTTTTGGATAGATTTATTTTCCTAGGGAGTAAATGGGATAATCAGGGCTGAGAACACAGTGAGGTAAGTGAGTAGTGGTTTGAAATTTAAGGGAGTGCCAAAAAAGCTCTGTAATTAAGATAAATAATATGTTAGTGCAATATTTGAAACAAATCAAAGTGAAGCAAATTTCATGATGAACAAAATATCAACATTTTAAATCAAGACAACCCATAATGTATGTAAATTGTTTAACCAGGTACCTAGTAGTTAGTACATATTTAATAGCATTTAATAAATTAATTCTGCCAATTCATATGGCTGTGCCAGTAGGTCAGTGATTCCTTTCTCAGTAATATTGGGTAACAAACTACCCTGAAACTTGGTGGCTTCAAACAACAAGCATTAGTTTAGCTCACAAATCTCTAGGTCAGTTGGGGTTCCTGCTGGCTTGCCTAGATTCACTTGAGTGTCTGGGGTCAATTGTCTGTCTCTCTGATCTTGCATGGATTCATTTGGAATGGCCAGGGAAGCTTGCCTTTGCCCCCATATCTCTCATTGTTATTGTGGGACAAGCAGGCCCTTCTGGGTATGTCCTTGTCATGGTGACTGCGGAGAGTAAGAGTATATGGAAACGTGCAAAGCCTTTTGAGGTTCAGACTCAGAATGGGGCATCATCTTTCCTGCTCCCTTCTGCTGGGCAAAGCAAGTCACAAGGCTAGCTCAGATTCAAGTGAAGGGGGCAGTAAGGTCCAGCTCTGTAGTGAGAAGCGCACAGGTCATGTGGCAAAGGGCATGGTGTGGAACAAGGAGGGGCAAAGAACTGGGGCCATTCATGCCCTGAGTTTACCACAGCCAGGAACTGTTTTAGGTGCTGGGGAGACATCAGGGGGCAAAACAGACCCAAATCTCTGCCCTTGGGGGGCTCACATGGTAATGACAATGATGACATGATGACCATGGTGATAAAGAAGGGACAACTTAGTTCTGTCTCTCAGGAAGCCTGTGTCTCCTGTCAGCTCCATGTGGACACTGTTCTCTGCCAACAGTTGGGCCTTGAGGGGCCCTAGCAGCCAGTGCAGAACTTTGGTGTCAGCTGTGGACAGCAGGATCAAGTCTGGGAAGGAATCCAGCCTCCACGAAGTATGTGGGAGAGGTGTATTATCCTCTCAGGGGCCTTCTATCTTATTGATCTACTTGTTCACTAAAATCAAATCAACAGCTCTTACCTTGGCAAAATGGAGGCTATTTTAATTGAGATATTGGAAGATATATTTCCTTAATTTCTGCCTAATGGAAAATCCTTATGCCTGATCAATTCGGGTCAGTTTGAAGCACTTGCAGCTATAAATGAAGTTCATCTAAGGTTATTCATGGTAAAAATCAATATCCAATAGTTGGGGGAAATGTGGCAAGTTCTGCCATAGAGAAGTTCTGTGAAGAAGAGAGACTTGTTGGTTCATGAAAAGCACCATGCCGTTTAGCTTTCTGAGATGTCAGTAACCCACCCTATAGCTCCTCAAATGGCTTCTCAGGCATAGTGCTGCATACTTCTGCAAGCATTGTCTCACTTCATCCTCAGTACAGCCCAAAAGAGGTGTTCTGTTATTACTGCCAATTTGTACATGAAGAAACTGAGGCCCAAGGTAGTTTCACTAAAACCATGAGTGGCAGAGCCAGGATTTGAGTCCAGGATCTGAGCTACCACATTGTCTCTCTGACAACTATTTCCCAAGGTAGCTCATGCTAGGTGAGTGTGTGTTCCCACATCTTTGCTGCTGGTCAGCAAAGATGACAGATTGAGTATGGGTGGCAATCTGAGTTTTGCATCGAGTCCCAGTACATAAATGCCTCTCCAATGAAGGAAATGAAACTTGATGGGAAATGAATAAGCTTTGAGATCAGATCAAGCTATCTTCCATCATTTTCAGTCTTCTTTTCCTCTCTCCCACTGCTTCTTGCCTCCCATTACTTCCTGTCCTCCATTCCTTCCTTGTTGGTCTTGGATAAGTTACCTGACCTCCCCGAATCCTGGTTCTAGATTGTTTAATAAGTAGAATAATGCCCATGTCTCAGAGTAACAGTTATATATGATCATGTAAGTGAACTGCCCACTCAGGACGTTAATTTTCTTCTCTCATTTCTCATAGTAAGTGCTCAGTAAATCCTGATTCCTCTCTTCCTCCTTTCTGGCTCTTGTCCTCAATAATCTCCTAGGAAAATTGGTGCATACCAAGGCATGGAAATGAAGGAATGGATGTGAAGATACACAAAACAAGTGGAAAGCCTAGAAAGTACACTTGGTCATCAGGGACAAAGACCTCCTTAGGCTAGCTCAAGTCAAAGGGGGTTGTTGGAAGGAGATAGGTGCATCTCACAGAGGGTTTCCTGGGCCTGAAGCTGGGATCTGGGAAATCAGCAGGATTACACAGCCAGCCTCAGACCCTTTCTCTGGATGCTTGGACTGCCATCCCTGCTTCTCTCTGCCCAGCCATTCATTTTTCTCTTGCTATAGACTGGCTCCCTCTGCCCACTCTTCCATCTGTGTGCAGCCCTGATGACTTCTCCTGAATGGTGGCTTATGCTCTGAGTCTGCAGGATCTTTCACCTTGGTTTCCAATAGCTTATTGGCTCAATCTCTCAATATATTGATTCTAAAATCCCATAGGAGAGAATCTGGTCCATATTTGAATACTTTTCCAATCCTGGTCCAATTATTTGTGAATGATGGTTCTGCCTGTAGCAGGGATTGGATAGGGCAAATTCTCTGAGAGGTATGATTGGGGAGGTAGTGCCTGGCAACTCCAAATATGTTGGACTTTCTGGGAACTCACTGAAAGGGCAAGAAACAAACTGGGTCAGAAGTAGTTCCAGAAGGACCATCCTCTCTTTCCTCACTTGACTTAAATTATTTTATATTAATGTTAAACTTAATATTATTTAAGCAGTACACACATAAAACTACTTATAAATTCCTTATGCTTATTGCTCTTAAGCAGATGTAAAGCTAAAACAAATTTATAAATTAAATACAAACCTATAAAACCAATAACATCCAAATTAGCAACATTAATTTAATGTGATGGATGACGGTCCTTGGTTGAAACTAAATCACTTCTCATAAAGTGCATCAGGTACTGACTGCTGGAGTATGGATTCTTCTGAATTAGATGTGCCTAGACTATGGTTTGCCATGTGGGAACCCTACTCATCTACCACTCTGTCTTCTAAAAGGACATTTTAGACTGTCCTTTGATCTTCAACTTGGAGTGTTAAGGTCACTTCTGTTCCTTCCCATCAGCCCAAGACAGTTGAGGTGGTACCACTTGGCACTGAGGAGATTATAAGCATAACCACAAATGCCCCACATGCAGTAGGATGAACAAATTAAGGGAGTCATCCCGGTGATGCATGCATCAAGTTTGAAGGTGCGTGCATCAAATTTGAAGAGATTACTTGTGAAATTAAAACTTAAAATTATAAAAATTTAAAAATTTCAGAGGAAACTCCTAAATCCACAAGGATATGTCCATGCTAGAACCCCAGGACAGTACTCAGACCTGCTGTTCAGATTGGTGGGTTCTGGTTCTACCTCCATTATTCTCCAGAGGTACAAGCATAAGGGGGGTCTTTTTATATTATGGTCTCCTCATGGGTGAAATGAAGCTTCCTGCCCTCCCAACGACACAAGTACTTCTTAAGAAAATGTGTAAGACAAAGTATCTGAAATTGCAATGAAAATCACAAATTCTAGTTGTGGTGATTATGAGCTGAACTGTGTCTCCCCAAAGTCCAAAGCCCCAGTGAGTATATTTGAAGATAAGACTTTTTAAGGAGATAATTAAGGTAAAATGAGGTCAAAAGAATGGGCCCTAATTCAATATTATTAGTGTCTTTTCAAGTGGAGATGAGGATAGAGACATGCACAGAAGGTAAATCATGTAGGAGAAAACAGCCACTCACAAACCAAGGAGAGAAGCTTTGAAGGAAGTCCTCGATGTTGACACTTGGATCTCAGACTTCCAACCCCAGAAGTCTGTGAGAAGATAAATATTTGTTGTTTAAGCACTCCCATCTGTGGTGCTTTGTTACGGTAGCCCTAGGAAACTAACACAGTGGCAAAATTGGCAAGTACAAAGTACTGGCAAATTGGTTGGCAGATTACCTGAGTTACGGTGCTAGCACAGTTGTTTTCTGTGCCTTAGGGCAATTATTTTCACATTCTGGTTTTACTTCCTCTGAGATGGGGTGATCTATAGGTGCTGTCTTTAATCACTGGGTGTTATGTGTGTGATAGTAAGGGGGGAGGGTGTGTGCTTAAATATACCTTACTGACCCAAGAAAAGGCTCTTAAGTACCCTAGATTTATTGTTTCTTGATAAGACAGCCTGGGTGACTTGGTTTCCAACTACTCAGCAACATACTCATTCTTTAAGACTTCTCTTGGGTGTCATGTCCGTTTATTCATTTAACAATTCTTTATGGAGCCCCCACTCTGAGCCAGGCACTGTGATCAATAAATGCTATATAGTGGTGAGTAAGGCCTATATGACTCTGTCCTCATGGAACTTAGAGTCTATTGGAAGCAAATATTAAAGGGGCGAACTAATAAATACACAATTACACAATGTGGGCTACGTTGTGAAGCAGCAGTAATAGGATGTGATGAAGATGTTGGAGGAATGTGGAGAGTAGCAGTCCAAAGCACCGGGAACTCCCCCATGTACTTGGAGGGAGAGATCAGAATGAGTGTGGTACAGGAAGAGGAGAAGATAGGAAAAGCAGAGTGTAGGGCTGATTCACCTAGGATCTTATATGCTGGGATAAAGATTATGGATCTCTTTGCTATTAGAATTCTTTTCTTAGCTGTAAGTAGCACAGATCTCAAACTGAAATGGCTTAAACAATAAGGAGATGAATACTTTCTCATAAGAAGCAATCCATGGGGGGGGGCGCCTGGGTGGCTCAGTCATTAAGCATCTGCCTTTGGCTCAGGTCGTGATCCCAGAGTCCTGGGATAGAGCCCCACATCGAGCCCCAGATGAGGCTCCCTGTTCAGCAGGAAGCCTGCTTCTCCCTCTCTCACTCCCCCTGCTTGTGTTCCCTCTCTCGGTATGTCTCTCTCTATCAAATAAATAAATAAAATCATTAAAAAAAAAAAAGGCAATCCATGGGCAGGGAATGGGACTCCTTTGGATGGCTACCACGACTTCCATTTTCTCAGCCACTTCCAGACATGAGTGTTCTTGAGATCTAGTTCTGGCCAGTGAGCTAGAAATGAAACTGCTCTGGAGTTTCCTGGAAACCTTTGCCCTCTTCTCTCTCCTCCTATCTTTTTCTGTGGGACTGAGATGAGATGGCTAGAACTATAGCAGCCCCCTTGTGACCTTGAGGGGGAAAGGCCACATGGTAGATTGTTTTCTTGATCTCTCTTGATCCCCCCTCTCCAGTTAGGATATTACACATCCTCTTCTGTAGGAGGAGCATGCCTCCTCTCTTCATGGTCAATATGGCCACTTGAGTTTGGCTAATAGAATGTGAACATATATGACATTTGGTTTGAGCAGATGCCTTAAATGCAGCTGGGTGGTTAGACTCAGCCTTGTTGGTTGGAATTCACTCAGTAGAGTGGGCATTGCCCGTGTGGAGTCTGGTTCTTCAGTCTGGGCGTTGGAATGAAGTCACATGGGGCAGAGCCACAGCACCTGTAGCCTGTGTACTGCTTGAGTAGGTCATGCATATTGTTGTTGAAGGCCACTGAGACTTGGGGGTCATTTGTCACTTCAGCAAAGCTGATTAATGAAGCTAAGTGAATAAATACCCTGACCAACTCCTTATTTCTGGATTTTTTTTTTTGAAGATTTTATTAGAGAGAAAGCAAGTGCAAGTGAGAGAGCATAAGCAGGGGGAGGAGCAGAGGGAGAAGCAGGGAGCCCCATTCAGGTCTTCATTCCAGGACCGCAGGATCATGATCTGAGCCAAAAGCAGATGCTTAACTGACTGAGCCACCAGGTGCCCCAGGAATTCTTATTTTGTGAGAAAAATAAACCCCTATCTCTTTAAACTGCTGTAATTGAGTTTTCTGACCCTTGCAGCCAAAAAAGCATTTCTAAGGAAGGTGAGGAGTTAGAGGTTGACTCAGAGGCCAGTGGAATCACCAGGGCCCCTAGCTCCTTTTGTTTTTCCATCTGCCAAGCCTAGTGTATTCTCAAGCTAGGTCCATAAAAGTCTGCAAATCTGCGTTATTACTGTATCTGGTTTAAGCAATCTGTGGACACTCAGTAACTACTGCCTGAAAAAAAAAAAAAGACTGTAGCCACGCACAACTGTTTTCAGGGTCTAGAGTTGTTTTTTGAAATCCTCCAGCAGATATCTCTCTCCCTCCTACCCACCCGCCACCACAAGGTCTCATTGGCTTGCACTGTTTAAATGCCCATCCCTAAACCCATCAATTAGGTTAGTTAAGTGTGACCACCATGATCTGGCAGCTTAGAATTTCCCAGAGTCACATGGGGACAAGTAGACACCAGAAAGCAATTGAGGTTCTGCCAGTGTGGAAGGGAAATTTGTCACTGGATGAGCAAAGAAGACAGTCTGCTGGAGATCTCCTCTGGAAGCCATTTCTGACCCCAAGACTGGGTTAGGAGCTTCTGTTCCCTGTTCTCATACCATCTCATCTTGTAGTGTTCTGCTAAATCAGACACTTACTGATGTGTCTGTTACCCCAGGAAGTTCCCATTTTATCTCCCTGTGTCCCCAGCATTTGTCCAGAGCCTGGCAGATAGCAGGAGCCCAGTAAATGTTAATGTGGCTGGATGGGGATGGTGACCCACTGACGGTGTCGGACTGCAGAGGGGCTGGGTAGGGAAAACTAGGTTGTAAGATGAGGGTAGTGACAGGCTCATTTCTCTTTCCTAGCACCCAGGATTTAGTGAGGGCATGGGGCTCAGGAAATGTTTGTTGAGTGAATATATGAATACATGCTGCAGAAAGCCAGTCTCTGGAGTGAGCATCCTGCTTCATTCACTTTGATGGAGTTAAATCCGTGAAGGTGTTAAGATCTGGGTTCAAATTTTGATTCTTCGGCTTTTTTCTTGTGTGATCACAAGCAAGTCAGTGTACCCCTTTGAGCCTTTTTGTTAATCTTGGGGCTAACAACAGATCCTTATCTCAGCGTTGTAATGTGCCTAAAGCACTTTGCATACTCAAAGATATAGTTGGCACACAAATAGTGGTGCCTTTTTCCCCTTTGCACTGCCTTCAGGGTTCAACAGAGATGTGGACAAGGGGAGGAAACAAGCTGCAGAGCCCCCTGGAGGACAAAGGCTCCTATTGCATCCACCCAGGCCCTGCTGAACCTCAGAGGGGGTGAAGAGCCCTTAGAATCCCCCACCTCCTCCTGGCCCAGAACAAGACAAATGGTCTTTCAGTGTGCTTCTTATTTAAAGCCGGATGATCTAGAGATACCCCATGAAGTGTGCCATTTGTAATTTAAAGGACCTGTGGTTGAGAAAGTGCCAAATTCCTTCCACCAGGCCCACAGGATGTAGTGAAGACACACTCTGGGAGAACCTATTTAAAGAAAATTAATTGTGAGATGGGTGATTGTTAGGAGCTAGACAAAGCTGAGCTTGTGAGCTCTGGAGAATCTGCGTTCCCTGTCCCAGACCACAATAACTGGAGCAGAGTATAGACCTCTGTCCATGGGTGTTACCGGAATGGAACCACACTCGGAAAATTCTACCTCCCTCCCTGCCATGAGGCAGTATTCCTTTGTGTCAGGCATGGCCCTCAATAGGGTCCTCTTCTCAAATTCTCTGGGGAGGGAGAACCCAGTGAATCACTTAAAAATGTGTGAATTTCTTATTTAATTAGAGAGTTGGCACACCAGAATTTCCTGGGGGTGTTGGTATTGAGGAATCCTGAAGTGGGGCTGAAGGGAACAAATGGCCATTTTTTAAGAAATTTTATTTATTTATTTGACAGACAGAGATCACAAGTAGGCAGAGAGGCAGGTGGCGGGAGGAGTGGGGGGAAAGTAGGCTCCCTGCTGAGCAGAGAGTGTGATGCGGGGCTCAATCCCAGGACCCTGACATCATGACCTGAGCTGAAGGCAGAGGCTTAACCCACTGAGCCACCCAGGCACCCCGCAAAGGGACATTTTAACTTAAGCAATGCCTCTCCTCACTCCATAAAAGTGAGCTTGCTTGCAGCTGCTCTTCTTTTGGTCCCTCATACTTGATGTCCTTCCTAGTAAGACCTTTGCATTTACAGCAACATGGGATCATCCTTCCTTTCCACTTCATTAATTCCTGTTTATCATTCTGATTTCAGCCCTTTCATCATTTCCTCTGGATAAAAGGAAAGGCTAGCAAATATGCCCAGAGTCACGCAACCAGTCAGATTTGGATTCCCATTCACCCAGCCTTATTCCAAAGTCCACACCCTTAAACACAGTGACGGGCTTGCCAACCACCAATGCAATATGGATGCTTCCTGCACCAGTTCTTCCCTGGCAAATGCCCTGCTCTATCTTCTCTTCCCACCCCATGGGGGCATTTCTACCAGACACCTATCTTAGTTGTGATTTCAGATTCATTTGTGTGATTCTTTGATTATGTCTGTCTTCTTCAACAAAGCTTATTACTTAGCAGGGTGAGAAATTTTGTTCTTCCTTCTTGGCACTGCTTTCCTGGTGCTTAACGTGTAGGTCGTCAATAAATAGGTTGACTGGAAAAATGAAAAGAGGGTTGGAATGTTCCTAGAGAAGAGTTACTTGTCATGGTGAGCTCTCAGGGTGGCCTGGGGCCTGGCCTTCTTCCTTGCAGAGTCAGGGACTTTGATCAGTAAGTATTTCTCAATAGAGCAGATGTGGGGATTAATAGTCTCATGCATTTATTAAGTGCTTCCAAGAGATTTACATGAACTATCTCACTTGTTTCATGCAACAACTGAATGAGGTGAATTCTATTACTCTGATTTACAGTGAAGGAAACAGAGAGTGAACAGCTTACATAAAGTCACACGGGAATGGAGAAGCTCGGGTTCACACCCAGACAGGCTGGCCCCAGAGCCCGCACCCTTAACATGGCGATTCAGTCTTATAAAACTTCCCACTGATGAATATACTAAGTTCTAACTTTTAAATGTTAATGTTCAATAAGACATGAAAGATCCAATGCTTGCCTGTTCCCTTGAAGGCAAACCTCACTGTAAACCAAATTGTCATGTGAGGGCAGAGGGAGGGGAACTGGTGTCAAGACTGTGCTTGGGGACTGTGTTGACTGTGACAGTCAGAGCCTCAGTGTGGGTGGGCCATCCCCTAGGAGTGGATGGGTGTCATGTCAATTTATAAGGCACATGGCCCAGTGTCTGGTATGCACTAAGCACCCAGAAAATGTTTGTGGGCAGTAGGTGTGTCACTGTGCATAAGAGTGTGGGCTTTGAAGTAGGACTGCGTGCATGGAAATCCAAGTAGGATTGGTTGTACGTCTGTTAGCACGTCTGCTGGCTGCTCTTAGCCTCAGTTTCCTCATCTGTGAAGTGGGAGTAACAGCGGCCGTATTCCCTCATGGGACTGCTGGGAGGGTTAAGCGGTGATCCTTTAATGAGGGTAAACCAGTGTCATGGTGTCCAGTGTCATCGTAACTGGGGGGAGGATTGGGGGCCTTTTTCAGGAACTGACAGAAGCCCCACCCTTGCCAGTTTTTAACGGTAATTAGGTGGCCCATTTTTTGGAAAGGCTGGTGCTAAGTTGACTCTGGGCTGGGCCAGTGCTGCTTTCCTCCTCTTCTGCCATGTTAGCCGAGTTCTCAGGGCCATACTGGGTGCTGGCCAGTGGGGCCCATGTATCGGGGGGACCAAGTCTGCGCCTCAGCAGTGCAGAAAAAGGCCCGGGCTGATGCTGGGTGCTTCCGACTGCCCTACTTCAGATCTGGTGTTCATTTCTGAACCATTTGCTGCCATTGCAGTGAAGCACTTTGTTCAGGCCCAAGTCACATGACTCCATTTCCTGGGTTCATGGGGGAACAATGCCTTTGAAGCCAGATTGTCAGAAAAAAGGGGGAAGAATGATCCCCAAATCAGGGTCAATGGACACTGGGTGAGGAGCTGAGAAGTGTCCGCTTGGCACTGTTGTTACTGTCAACATCACCATCATTATTGCCATTGTCCTCACTACTGTCACCTTTGTGACCCAGTTCCTCATGAGAATCTGGGTTAGGTTAAATGGGCTTGTGAGTGTGGAAGAGAATGGGTCATTGTTTCAAACCCATTTCCTCTTCGTGGCCCCAAAGGGGACTGTGACTTGTGTTCACATTCTGTTGTGGGGACTCTGTCATGTGACCACACCTAACTTCAGGGGAGGCTGGGCAGTGGAGTCCATAACCACCCCCCACCCCGTGGTGTCCTCCATGTTCTTTGCTCTTCTGCTTGATGGCTGCAGATGAGTGCGGTGATCTTCGGATCACAGTGGAAACAAGACGGAAAGAGTTCAGATCCTTGAATCACTGCTGGAGGGGAGGGGAGTTTCTCTGGTCTAGAACAGTTGTTTTAGATTTTATGTGAACAAGACTTATTTTTCTGTTATGTTTGAGCCATTGGAGACACAGGAGCTGTTTGTTAGGGCTGCTAGTGTTGCCCCTTACTGACGCAGTGCCTCACCCCCCTTGCTGCTCCCCTACCTCCTTTTGGAGGGCAGGGCAGGGTTAGGAAGGTTTGTGGGCAGATGTCTCCGTGACACATGCAAGAGGGCAGGAGATCCCAGTCCTGTAAGCAGCTTACAATCTCTCTTGGAGTCCCTGCACTTTGAGTTTGAGGGAGCTTTGAGAGGCGCCCTAAATGACAATCCATTGTCATGAGCCTTTGGGTTGTGTCTTTGATACCCCAACTAGCAAAGTGGGATTATCCGAGAAAATATTACTTATCAGTTTAATTGTAAAGCATAGAGGCTCCCCTGAGAGCATGTACAGCGACTTCTACCTTTATGAGAAGTTTTATGACTCCGAATTGCCTGTCAGGATGTTTAAGCAGCCCCTTGGAGCATCTAATAACGCCCTCATAGTCATTACACACCACTAATGGGTGCTGAGCTTTCCAAACACCTATTTACTGTGTGGATTTAGTCATCCTGGAGGACCCATTTCTGATTAAATAATACATGATTTTAAAGTATCTAAGTACAGTATACATGCCCAGGGCTGTACTTCTGGGTCCTAAGGTTCTCTGGCTACAGACATTCTCAGGAACTTCCCTGATGGGGACCTCCAGAGATACTCCTCTTTGTAGGGGTTTGGAGCTATAGTATCTATCCATTTTTCTTGGGGGGACTGGAGGAACTGCGGATTCCTGCCTCCACCCTTGAGACTGACTCAGTAGATCTGACATGTGGAATCTGCATTTTAAAGAAGCATATGCAAGTGAAAATTCCATGAATATTCATGGTACACCTACCTTGCATCCAGCTCTGTGCTCAGCACCTGGGATATATCTGAGAAGAGAGCAGGCCAGATTGCTGCCTGCATGGCACTTACTACCCAGAGGGGACAGAATTACAGGGCAAAGCAATCTGTGGTCCTGCATATTCCCCCAGAAGTTCTTTGTTTCTTTTTTGGCTTCTTCCTGTCTGATCCTCTGTTCTCTAGTTTTTTAACTGTTACACTGAAATTTGATTCTAGTTTGATTACATGCACTCCCTCTTGGCTGGATCTTTTCCTTGTGCCAAAGACCCCCTCCTCCCCTCTCTCATCAGCTCCATAGGATTTCCCTCCCATGTCATGTGGAACAGAGGACTCCCTCAGGCTGTGCAACTGTGTGCAACTTGCCTAAGCTTTCATGCCTCACTTGTTCCATCTATAAAATGCTCCTAACATACCTGAGGGTGCATGACCTTGAGACCCTTTGGTTGTGGGTTGAATTGTGCCCCACCCCCAACCAGAATTCCTATGTTGAAGTCTTAACTCTCCACTACTCAGGATGTGGCCTTATTTAGAAATAGGGTCATTGAAGACGTAATTAAGATGAGGTCATACTGGAGTTGGGTCTGCCCTAACCCGATATGACTGGTATCCTTATCAAAGGGGAAATTGGGACTTAGAAGCACAGGAAGAACACGACATGAAGACTGGAGGTATCTTGCCACAAGCCAGAAGTCATCAGAGATGGTCAGAAAACTGCCAGAAGCTAGGAGAGAATCCTGGAACTTACCCTTCCCACATGACCCTCAGAACAACCAACACTGCTGACCCTTGATTTTGGACTTCTGGCCTCCAGAACCATGATGCAGTTCCATTTCTATGAAGGTACCAGTTTGTGGCACTTGGCTATAGCAGCCCTACCAAAGTGGTACACGCTTTGAGCCCTGAGATCTTTGATTCTTGACCACAGTTGTAAAAGTCTTATTCCCAGCAGTCCAAGAGACTGGCCCCCTGTGCCTATGCCATGCTGAGGTCTGTAGTAAGACAACACCCCGGTGCGATAACAGTGAAGACGCTTGCGACCCTCACTTACCACTTACTGATCGCTTTTACTGTATCTGGAGCTGCTCTCATTTATTGCCCCTATTGACCCTGTGAGTAAAGATCTAGAACCGATTTTAAGAATATGGAATTGAGGTTTAGAGATAAGAAGTAACTTGCCCAAGGTCAAGCAGCTATTAAGTAGGGAAGTCAGAATGTGAACCCAGCTTTAACCAATACCCTATAAAGCCTCAATTCCCCTGTAAATATTGGTGTTTACTAGGAGTTACTCTCTAAGGCAGGGTTTCCTAACATCAACACTACTGACCTTTCAGATCAAACAGTTGTTTGCTGTGGAGCAGTCCCGTGCATTGTAGAAAGTTTATCAGCATTGTTGACCTCTATAACAAACCTTCCCATCACCAGTTTTAACAACCAAAAATGTCTTCACACATCACCAAATGTCCCTTAGGGGGCGACATTGGCCCCAGATGAGAACCACTGTTGTACAGGATAGATCTTTTTAAATCATAGCCCAAGTGGTCCTGGAAAAGAGCTCTTAAGGAAGCAAGGCATTTCAGAGTGCTCAGAGGAGGGCTTCTCCACCATGAGTGATACATGCTGTCCAGGTGGGCAAGAACCTGTTAACCAGTACCCTGCAGGTTCTCTGGGGTGAGCTGTGGCTCCAGCAAAGAAGCAGAGAAGGGAAAAATAGGGATTTTTATGGCCAGTCTTGGTTACCATCTGTCCATGTTGCAGTAGATCTTTAAAGCGTGGAGGCGGAGAACTGGGAGTTCACCTAGACCCAGGGATGGGGAAACATGATTAATGTTTGTAGCTCACTATTCACTTCTTAAGTGCCTTTTGGCAAGGGACAATGATGAGAGGCTTTAAGAGCTATATTTGAGTCTTGCTTCTGTGTCTTAACTGGTAGCATCTCATAGACTCTGTTTTCTCATCTGTACAGTAGGAAACCACACACCTTAAGGGGTTGTTGTGAGGATTAAATGAATCGATATAATTAAGGTGTTTAAGGTGGTGCCAAGGCACAGCTTGAGAGCTCATCAAATATGCGGCTTTTATAAGGTCTCATTTCCAGAGGTGGAGCTGGGTTATAGAGACACAGCAAGTTCTTCTTGATCTGGGTTTCAGCCTCCGCACTATTGACATGTGGGGCTAGATAATTCTCTGTGGCCTGGGATGGCCTGTGCCTTGGAGGATGTTGAGCAGTATCTCTGGCCTCTACCCACTAGATGGCCAGTAGCACTCTCTTCCTCTAGTTGTGACAAACAAAGATGCCGCTGGATATTGCCAGATGTTCTTGGGTGGGCAAAACTGCCCTTAGTTGAAAAGCACTGTTTGAGATTATAAGTATGGACCTTCCTACTCAGCATCAGCATTGCCTGGGAGCTTGTTAGAAACGTGGAATCTCAAGGCCTATCCCAGACTTAGGGACCAGAACCTGCATGTCAAGGCTTAAGGAGTGGGGCTTTAGGGAACTTACTCACAAGATATGGCACAGAGTTGGCACTGGCTTTGTTGAATGAATGAATGAATGATTTGTGGCAAAGACAAAATTTCTTAACATTCTTAGAGTCATCTGTATTATTGACTGCTGCACTCTGAATTTGCTGGCTCAGACACAGGCTTGAGGTAAGTGATTTACTGAATGTGGTGTACCCAGGAACCCTAGTTCAGCCATGCCCTCCTGGATCAGATGAATTGGGATGGTGGATGGTGGAGTAGACCGGGCAGCTGTGGGCAGAGTTAGGACGTCTGCCCAGTGTACTCCCAGCCTCTGGGCGGGTTCTACCCCCTCCCTTTCCATGTGGAAACCACGATATAGACCCTTTGGAGTGGGGGACCTAGAATCCATGTTGGCAAAACCTCCCAGGTGGTTATGGTGACGCTGAGGAGCTAAAGCCTATATACACCAATTACATCCTCTGTTTTTTTTTTTTTTTAAGTTTATGTTGCAATGAGTTTATCAGACAGCACATTAGAAGAAGCCTCCGATAGATCTCGTAGCTTCACTGTTGTTCTTATTTTGCCCCTAAGCGTGCAGCGAAGGTGAACGGAGCGAGAGAAGGGAGTGTTTCTCAGGACGCAGTAGGAGAAGGAATCAGAGAGAACATGTTTAGCAGGTTAGTAGGCAGTCTTTATCGTGGACCAGGGGCTGGCAATTTTGCATTGATGGACAAAGGCATTTCACAAAGTCCCTTTGGCAAGCCTCAAGTACGAAATGTCAAGCAAAATTGCAGAGATTGAGCATTAATGTTTTGAGGGGGAAAAAAAAAGCATCATGTTCTAACAGGGCTTATGATACCTGCTGAGCTAATTCCAAAGGAAATGTGCCTTAATAAATACACTTGCTGGTGGTAATGAGAATTATTTTTTCAGTGTGGATAGTATCACTGGGAAGAGAGGATGAGCTGCAGGTAGACTGAGAGAGGCTCCCCGCTTAGGAATACATTTTTGTGTTGGTGGCACGTGTGCACGTGTGTGTGATCCGGAGATGCACTGAACATTTAAAGTCTGAGCAGACCCCATGACAACTTGAAATAGAGGCTTGGATGAAATCCCTCCTGGGCCCCCGTAGCCATCCCAGCATGGATGAGGTATTATCAGCTCCTGATGAAGATTGATTTTAAAATAACTGGGCTCTCGAAGATCCTAATTCTGAAAATCAATTAGATTAATTGGCCTTGTAAAACGACCGTGTGGAATGTGTTTCAAGGTTACTGGGGAAATTCTGAAGCCATCAGCATGATTAGCTTCCAGAGTATGATGTGGTCCGTGCTATTGGTATGTGTGATTTGGTTTACAGTACAGCTTTGAAATGGAGCTGAGTTACCTTCTGCCAAGATGATGTGAGCAGAGATGTTCATTGGGTTTACAGATGCAAGTACCAGAGTGTCTCAGGGTGATTTAAAGAGAACAGGAGTTCTTGAGATGGTGATGAAGAGCCCACACAGTCAAAGGCCATGTAGCCAGGATCACTGTCCCCCAATCACACCATTGAACTAGTCACATACTGTAAAGGATTTCTGAAACACAAGAAGGAGGCTACAGATGCTGTGTGGGCACAGCAAGTGACAAGCTTTGGGTATAGTAGAATAGACATTCATTCATTCACTGGAAAAATATTTTTTGAGTGCCTACTATGAGCCATTTCTATGTGCTTGGGAAATCACAGTGAACAAAAACGGAAATAATTACCTTCCTGGGGTTTGTAATTGATTGGGAAGAGAAAAAATAAAAGTTTTAGAGCTGGTTGACAAATATGGTTGCACCTAGCCAGATAATTAAATTTAAACAATTAATTGAAATTAAAGAAAAATTAAACGTCCAATTCTTTAGTCACCCCAGTCACATTTTAAATGCTCAAGAGCCACTCTTGGCTACTCTCTGGGACAGCTCATGAACTCAAAGTCCTAAATCTCATCTACATCTCAGACCCCCACATCTACATGAGCCAGATTCGGTGTGGGAGAGGCTTTGAGTCTGATCCATCCTGGGCCACAATTTATTTCCATCTATGGGCCTGTGACACTGAAGAAAGAGGTTATCTGCCCCCTAAATACAGTGTTGGGGCAGGCATGAGATAACGGCCATAGACATTCTCGTTCAAAATAGGAGAAAAACGGAAGGACAGAAAGAGTCACAAATCCTAAGCAATTTATAAAACCAGCCAAGAAAATTCGGTAAGGTGTCAAGCCTCAGGAATAATCCTCTGGCTTGCAGCTTCACCCTCTGACTTATCTGTGCTTCTTCATGAAAGTTTGCATGTGTTTTGCAACTGAGTAGTATTATCAGCCTGTTTCTCAACGGTAGAACTGGGGGGAGTGACAGCTTTCTTTCATTCCGTACTTCCCCTTTCAGTCCAAGCCGGTAGTGTTTCTGCTGAGAGAAGTTTCTTCGGAATTTTGTGGATCTTTCATGTATTTCACAACGTTCACTACATTAGACAAGGTGCTTGTCCATAGATTTTTTTTTAAAGATTTTATTTATTTGACAGACAGAAATCACAAGCAGGCAGAGAGGCAGGCAGAGAGAGAAGGGGAAGCAGGCTTCCTGCTGAGCAGAGAGCCGGAGGCAGGGCTGCATTCCAGGACCCTGGGATCATGACCTGAGCCGAAGGCAGAGGCTTTAACCCACTGAGCCACCCAGGCGCCCCATCCATAGATATTTTTAAGATAATTTCTAATTTTGGCTTCTGCTGCGATGGCTGAGGGGGCCTCTGAGTCATACCCATAATCTCTTCAAAGAGCATTTTTTTGGGGTAACTGAATAACCTGATACTTTGATCTTCTTGGTAAAATAGCAAAAGATTGTACAGCCACACCCTTGGAATTTTTTTCTAGAGCACCCTTTCCTGACAATGAATCTCTTAATTTTAGCATCTTTTGCCATCTGGGCAGGCTTAGAAGTTTCCAGATAGAGGTGCCTGGGTCTCTCAGTTGGTTAAGCATCTGCCTTCAGCTCAGGTCATGATCCTGAGATCCTGGGATCCTTCAAGTCCTGTATTGGGCTCCCTACTCTGTGGGGAGCCTGCTTCTCTCTCTCCCTCTGTTGTTCCCCCTGCTTATGTTCTCTCTGTCAAATAAGTAAATAATAAAAAATTTTAAAAAGTTTCCAGATAATCCAACCCTGCTGTCTTTTTGTTTAACAGTTGTCCTCTCAATTTGTTTTTCTCCACTCATATTTTACAATAAGCATCAAGAAAAAAATCAGGTTGTAGGGGCGCCTGGGTGGCTCAGTGGTTTAAGCCTCTGCCTTCGGCTCAGGTCATGGTCTCAGGATCCTGGGGTGCTCAGCAGGGAGCCTGCTCCACC